>JARYGA010036621.1:0-20891 GCA_030545235.1 Helianthus tuberosus | reverse complement strand
AACCGGACACTACCCGAAACACCAAATTTTCACTAGAAGCATTGTTTTAACATTTCTGAGCTAGTTATGGCCCTCGAACAGCGTAACACACTATATAACATCCTAGTAACTAAACACCTAACTAAAACACTTGGATTTCAACTAGATAAACTAACTAAACATTACACCCTAATCTAGACCCCCCCCCCCTTCCTATTTACGGATCAACAAGGGTGGCCCACCCTTGTTTTTTCTTGCTTATTAAATTGGATCTTGTTTCACATTTGGTAACATATTACACACTAGAGAAAGCATGGTTGGAGTGTTATAAGTTAACCCACAATACCTTAACCTTCATTCTTTCATAAACAAACCAACACTTCACAACTCTTTCTCCTCTCCCCTCTACTCTCGGCCGTAACCCACACACACACCACCACCTTCATCATTCAAACATCAACCATTTTCAAGGCATACAAAGGTGTAAGAAGCATCACAAACAAGCTAGGAGCTCTTGGAAGTTGAAGGACCTCTTGCAAGTGCTATTAACCACCTCATTTATCACCATCTTCATCTTGTGTTCATCCCTAGCCTTGAGCTAGTAGTAAGATCATCTAAACTCCATTTTACATCTTATTTAGTTGGTTAAAAGATGAAACAAGAAGCTAAACATGAAAAACACTAATGATCAAGAACTTAAATCATAAACATAAGACTAAAAATCATAAGAACACATGTTGTTAAGTGTTTGTGTGAGTATTGGTTGTTGATTATTTGTGTTTATAATGTTAAACATCATATGATCTTGCTATATGGTGATTAAAGACATAATCTAGCAAGATGAGAGGATGATTATGTTAGAGATCAAGAGATCATCCTTTTGAAAGAGCATGAACTTGAAGTATAAATTGTTTTCTTGAAAAATGATGATCAAAGTGTGATGTAAATCATATAAATGGATGATTTCAAAAACTAATTTCTCAAGAAACCAAGTTAAAATACAAGATTTACATAAACTTGGTTCTTAAAGAAACTAATCACATATTTAGTGGTTAATCAAGTGTAGAAGCATGTATTTAACATGAAAAATTCAAGAAGAAATATTTTTAGAAAAGTATTTTACAAGTTGTAAACATCTAAATTCTTCAAGAATGATGTTTTTAAATAAATAACCATGCTTTAAACGGTAACGAAGCTTACTAAACACACTAGTAAGTTACTACAAATTTTTATAAATTTTCAAGTTCATGAAGTAGTGATTAATGCTTGATTTATGGCACCTGGTAAGTATTGCCTGATTTGTTGTTGATTGTGATGATATATAAAAGAAAATGATATGCTTTGAAAGCATGGAAATCTCCATTTTTAAGGGGAAACTATGACAAAATTTTTCTAGAAATTAAATACTTAGAAAAATATTTTCAAACAAATATTTACAAGTATACTTTAAACCATGATTTTCATATAAAGTTTGCCATAAATTTTATTACAAAAATTACAAAATATTGGAGGTTGGTTTTTGATAGTAAAAGTGACTAAATATGTATTTAGCAGAATATATATTTAGATGGCACCTTGTGTGTGATTATTTGAATATTATGTGTATTAGTTATACCATTTTAGGACCTGAAATAATATAACTCACCAAAATACCAAAAATTACAATACAAAATTTTATCAAAATTCCAAGAAATAAATATACAACGTATACCCAAAATTTTGTAGAAACCGAATAAGGAATATAAGCTACAAAATATTCCGGAATTTAATTTTGTGAGTATATTTTGGTAAACGGTATTTTGGACACCAAGAGAACGAAAATATGATTTTTACAATTATTACAAAAATATATCATATTTTTTACAAGAAGAAAATATATTATTTTTGGGTAAATAAAAATATATATGTTTTCTTGAAATTATTAGAAGATATATTATTTTTGGGAGAAAATATATATTTTCTTAAATAAAACTTAGCATATATTATTTTTGGGTGAAAATAGATTTATACATATTTTCTAAGTTAAACTTGAAAATATATTCTTTTTAATGATTATATGAAAATACAAATATATTTTTGCCAAGAAGAAGTATAGATAAAGTTCTATAAATGATTTCTTAAAAATATATATTTTGAGAATATATATTGGTGAATTTTTATTAGAAATATTATTCCGGAACGTTTAATATAAAAATTAAGTATTTGAATACTTAATAAGTACAATAAAAATACGTATTCTCGTACGTATAAATATACACCGGAAAATGCCACCGATACTTGTCAAAAATATACAAGATCAAGAATACAAGTATGAATACACCCATCCTTGGGAAGGATATACATGTACAAATACATATAAGTGTCAAGTTAAAATATATTATTTTAACTAATATTCCAAAATTTAATAAATATAATTTAAGTTAAAATATTTGTTATTTTAACAAATAATTATATACTTGGAATAATATTAAGACACAAGGAAACGTAACTCAAAAACACTAAATAAGACTAAGGTCAAGGCACGACCCATCCGTCTAATTAACATTAGCACGTTTGTAGTTAGTCGTGCGATCGAGTAGCAGTTTGAGTTACACCGGATTCAAGACGCAAGATTGTGAGTTCATGTCCCCCTTTTCTTTTAACTGTTTTTAGTTTAATAACTTCGGGGGTGAAGTACATGTTACAAATTGTTTACAAACGTTTACATATGGTATGGTTAGCTAAGGAATGAACTATTAGATCATGTGAGTGGTGGGTACAACGCTTAAGACCATTAATCCTCGTAGTAGGACCGAGGGACATGAGTGATAGATCTATTTGGGTGTCACGAGCCCCACCCATGAGGACCGGGATTTGGCCCATGAGGTGACTATGTCTTCCAGCCGGAAGCCCGGTACAAAATCCGCTAGGTTTGAGCCTTCATGCCTCACGTCACACATATTAATGGCCTTGCAAACCATTAATTGCTCTGTTTCCTTGTTTGCTTTCATATCGGGATTTACAAATACATACTTACAATGATTACAAGGTTTATTCGTGCACACATACAAAACACATGAACTCGCTCAACTTTTGTTGATGTTTTCAAACTAAATGTATTCAGGAGACTAAATATGAATCTGGCGGGCGTTGAAGTTTTCAAGTCATGTCGTTAATAAAAAGATGTCATCCAGTGTCAATGGGGTTTGGATTGTGTATTTTATCCTGGATAAGATACATGGTTTGAAGCCCAGTATGTTAGTGTCTTTTGTCAAGTCCTTATGGAACTTAAAACCTTGTTGGTGTTGTATTTTGAACATGAAGTTTGTGTTTGGGATTTAAAACAACGTTGTTTGTAATATTTGAAACTATCTAATGGATGAACATCTTGGTTTTAACATATAGTTGTTTGTTATGTTTGAATGCAATGATATTAAGCAAGTCACACATAATCACGCTTCCGCAAAAGCCAGGGTTTGACACGTAATGTTCAAGCCCAACATGACCTCGAAGCTCTCATTCGCGATGCTCAACACGCCTGTTTTCTCAAGAACACTTTGAAAGAAGAACGAATTCTTGGAACCGAAAACCAACTAGTGAATAAACCGAATGGTATTTTTCACTATCTCGACCAAATTTGGATCCCCAGCCGCAATAACCTTCAGGAGATATTGTTGACTGAAGCCCACAAGTCTCGGTATTCCATTCATCCCGGTGCTGACAAGATGTATCGGGACCTCCATGCTAGGTATTGGTGGCCTGGAATGAAGAAGGATATCGCTCTCTATGTTTCAAAATGCCTAACTTGCTCGAAGGTTAAGGCTGAATATCAACGACCCTCTTGCTTACTCGTACAACCCGAGATCCTGATGTGGAAATGGGAGAGTATAACTATGGATTTCATTACAAAACTCCCTCGCACACCATCGGGTCACGATAGCATTTGGGTTATCGTTGATCATCTTACGAAATCCGCTCACCTCTTACCGATACGAGAAGACTATAAGGTTGAAAGATTAGCACGAATCTATACCGACGAAGTCATTTGTCGACATCGAACACCTCGTGACATCATCTCTAACCGCGATGGTCGATTTACTTCATGTCTTTAGGAAACTTTTTAATCCGCTCTCGGTACTACTCTCAATCTCAGTACCGTTTTCCATCCCCAGACCGACGGTCAGACTGAGCGTACGATACGCACCCTTGAAGACATGCTTCGTTCGTGCGTTATAGATTTTGGTGGTAATTGGGACTCGCATTTACCTTTAGTCGAATTCTCGTACAACAACAGTTATCATGCCAGTATTCAAATGGCACCCTTTGAGGTATTATATGGAAGAAAATGTCGATCGCCTATTGTATGGCATGAGATCAGAGACGCACAAATTACTGGTCCTGAGTTATTACAAGAAACGACTGACAAAGTCCTCCAAATACGAGACAACCTCTTGAAAGCGCGGAGTCGTCAAAAGAGTTACACTGATAAATGCCGTAAGCCCCTTGAGTTTGAAGTTGGTGATCACATACTCCTAAAGGTTTCACCTTGGAAGGGGGTGATCCGATTCAGAAAGAAAGGAAAGCTAGCGCCACGATACGTTGGTCCCTTTAAGATTCTGGAAAGAATTGGCAAGGTGGCCTACCGACTCGAATTACCGGAGGAACTCAACAATGTACATCCGACTTTCCACGTCTCGAACCTCAAGAAGTGTCTAGCTGAAGAAAACCTGCATGTCCCTCTCGAGGATTTGCAAGTAAACGAAACTCTACACTTTGTGGAAAAGCCAATAGAAATCATGGACCGGGAGACCAAGAAACTCCGACGCTCTCGCATTCCTATAGTGAAGGTTCACTGGGAAGGCAAACGCGGCGCTGATTTCACTTGGGAATTCGAAAGTGATATGAAAGCTAAATACCCACAACTCTGTAGGTGCACAATCAAGAACGGTTCTAGTAGAAGAACGTGGTGGAATCGATCAATGGCGAGGTGCGGAATCCCTCGACATCGTCTGAGAATCACCAACAACAATATCAGTGCTTAACATGTCTGATTTCATTGATAGAATGTGAAAATATAGTAGTTCCAGATGACAATCGGATAGAGCTTCGCTTTGACAATCAGGCAAACGGTTCTAGACAAATGGCCCTAACCCACTATTTATAGGCAAACCAAGGAGGTGAGAGTGTCACCCGATCGGATTGCCATCCGATCGGATGGCCATCCATACGGATGACACATGTCATCCGTTCAGATCACAACTGACAGTTACCGATCCGTTCCCTGTTTTGTCTAGATACAAAATACATACATATACAAAAACACACACACAGGACAAAATACATAAGACTCGATACAGACGGAAGCTATAGACAAAATGCACTAACAGACTCCCCCTTGGATGTAGTTGTAGTCTTCCTTCCTGCATATTCTTTAAGTCATCTTCATGCTGCGTCTCCTAGCTTTAGCTTTCTGTCTTCTCTGC
The DNA here is from genome assembly GCA_030545235.1 of Helianthus tuberosus. Lineage (NCBI taxonomy): Eukaryota > Viridiplantae > Streptophyta > Magnoliopsida > Asterales > Asteraceae > Helianthus > Helianthus tuberosus. The sequence continues at coordinate 15,450 of JARYGA010036621.1, read as the reverse complement.
TCATCTCGTTCTGCAAGCATCTTTCGCCTCAGAGGCCTACCAACTTCATTCCAATAATTTCTATAAACCGGATCACCATCTCGCTTCCTGTCCCACCTTGGGATCTTATTCTCCTCCTTTTCTATTGGTGTTTGGTCAGTTGGTGGAGGTCTCATAAGCTTCTTCCCACAACGGCCGCTCTCTCAGCAATCTCTCTGAATCTTTGACTTCGCTTCTCTTTCTCAGGAATTCTTCCAACTCTAAGTCTCTGAACTTTGACTTCCAATACCTTCCAGAGTTGATATCCTTTTCGAAGCATAAGTTGGCCATCTTCTAATATTGTTGTGCTTGAACTTTGTCTAGAGCATCATAAACTATCTTGTTGAAACACAAGCACTCAATATCTTTCTTTGAACAGTTTACTAGCCACATTGGATCCAACACACTGATCCTCCTTGATTCTCCAGTCTTCTTGTCAAACAATGAGATAACCGCTTCTGCCGTGCTCTGATTATACATCCAACCTTGAAAGTCTTCATAGAAATCCTGTTCCATAGCACGTAGTGGCATATTCTTCAAACATCTTGGCGGTTTAATCTTCAGAGTAACATCTTTTTCTTTTATGATAGATCAATTTTGACAATCTGCTTTGGATATTGTGGCTTCCAATCAGGGAATCTCTGCTTTGCTTGGAACTTGATATATTTCCACAACTTCTGATCATGTACTTTTACATCAAGACCATGATAAAACTGTTTGATATTCTTGGTCTGCAACAGCTGCTCAACATCCCACCAAGGGAGTGTTTGGATATCAGATAAGAATTCAAAATACTATACCCCCTGTTCTCTTCTTATAGCATACACCTTCAAGTCCTCAAGATATCCCCATGAAAGTATGTCACCCAGAGACTTATCTGGATGATCTGTGAAGTACTGCAGTGGTCTCTTGAACTTCCTTTCTTTGGGCATCACCTTGAACCAGTTCTTTCTACATTCTAACAAAGTCTCTTGAGGAACTGTCTTAGGGATTCCCTCTGTTGTTATCTTTTCCACCACTTTCCTACGTAGTTCATCTTCATTTTGACTTTTGAACATCTCAGGAAACGTAGGGAAAGTGTCATTAACACTAGAGTAGTGATAGGGCGTATCTTCTTCAAACGTATCTGAACCCTCTTCTACTTCAACAGGATTGAAATTATCAGCTTCATTTGCAAGCTTGAATTCATACTCTTTCTCTGGTGACAAAGGAATCTTATCTTCTATATCGAACTTCAGATTTCCATCATCCAAACCTAGTTCTTCTAACATGTCTGCCCTGGTCCTCGGTACTTCTAACTCCCCCATAAATGTATAATTCAAGTAAATAACTTTGGGTTGTGTGAGGAATACCTGATCAGAGTGTTGCTTTCCAGAAGAAGAAGACTCCTGATGCTGATCCTCCTGCTGTTCATTGATCTCATCATTAAGAAAATCATCCAACGATTGTTGGACTGAAGGCTTCACAATCAGCAACCCCGATGCTGCTTGATCTTCATCATCATCATTCTCATGATAATTATCAATGTGTTTAAATATTTTCTCTAACTCTTCTTCTTTCTCCCTTTGCTCTTTTTCTTCTTCTGTTTCTTCTTTGTAACATAATAACTTCACATTAGCTGGTCTCACTTTCCCTTTCCTTTGTTCAACTTTCACCATTCAAATAACATCATTCAAGTTGTAAGGACGTGAGACTAAATCACCAATAAGTACGAAGCTTTGATCTTGATCAACATCCATATGTTCCTCTACATTCACCTCAGCATCTACCATTTCAACATCACCTTTAGGCTGACTCGAAGAACCTCCAGCTTATTGAGTTTCAACAATCAAATCTTTATTTTTCTGAGAAGGTGCCTCGGCCAACTCTTTCTCCCTCTGAGCCCTTCGTTCTTCGACTCTTTGAATTTCTAAGTCATTGTATACAGCTTGAACATTGATACCAAGCTGATGTTCCATCACAGTGTATAACATGATTAGCTGCTAGTCTTTCACAGCCTTATCTGCCCTTAGAGCTTCTATCTCTAGCTTTAACACTTTGTTTCCATTGGAAGACGCTTCATGAAGATCATCGAGCATTTGATGCAGTGTCTGGTTTGTTTCATTCATGTTCTCATACCTTGCATTCACTTCTGAAAGCTCATTAGTGAGTTGATCAATAAGTTTAGCATTATCAGCCAGATCTTCTGTCAATGCATCTATTCTATCTGCATGATCATTCACGACTGACTTCATTTCTTCATTCACTTCCACAGTCTTTTCAAGCGTCTTTTTCAATTCGTCATGCTCAGCTTCTGCTTTTTCCTTTTCTTTCTCAAGATCACTTACTTTCTTTGTTAGTTCCTTTATCTTTCCATCATGAAACATGTCGTAATCACCTCCAGTAAGAATATCATCAGTAAATTCACCCTAAACGTTCGGAAAACCTTCAAATAAACCAGGAGTAGTATCTTTCTTTGGCGGTGATTGCTTTGGATCATCTGGAATATGAATGGTTGGATTTTCTGGTGGTGGTGGTTGTGTAGATACTCTTTCACCTGTAATTACTACCTCATCTTCATCATCACCTTTCTTTTCAACCTTAGGCTTATCAACCTTTTCAACTTCAACCTCTGGAGTACTTTGAACTTGTTGAACTTCAGGAACTTCAACATTTTGATCTTTATCAGCTTCAGGACTCTTTGATGTTACAACATGCTACTCACTTTTACCACTCTTAATCTCAGAAAATGATGCAGATCCTTTTCTTGCTCTGACCGTCCTAGGAATAACACCTTTAGGGTTTGCTTTTCGTTCAAGAACGCCTTTCTTTTTCTCTGCTTGAGGTGTAGGAATATACGTGTAATCCTCTTCATCGAAATCTTTCTTCTTCCTTTGAGGCTTTACTTTCAATGTAATCTTTCCAACACCAATCTTCGAAGTAACAATTTCAGGCTCTGTATCAGTTGATTCATCATCAGCATCACTTGAATCTGTGTGAGCAACGCCTTCAGCTTCTTTTTCTTTAATACTTTCTGCTTCAATGTTCTTTGCAGAAGATTCAGTGACCTTTGCAGCTTTCTCAGCTTGAGCCTTTGCAGCAACTTCAGTTTTCTTTATGTATTGTTCAAATGTCACTTTTGTCAAATCAACACCTTCTTGAGTTATATCTGCTGGATCAAGCACTAGCTCATCCACAAGTGTTGGTGTAGGCTTCTTCTTAGTTGGTTCTGCAAAACAAACATTGATCATTCATTAGTATAATATAACATTTAATAATCTAACTTTTCTTGTGACTCCCCCTTTCAATTATACCCTTAACAATAATCTTCGGTGTAGTCCTTTTAGGATTAGCCACTGCTGGAGAAACCTTCGGTGTTCTCTTCCTCTTACCATCCTTTACAAACCAATATCTAAGCTTCTTCTCATGCATGCCACTTAGACTATCTGTTTCATCCTCTGAATTACTATTTTCATGCCTCCATGCATCATTTTCAGGAGCGACATAGTTTGGATTTTCAATCTTACAAATCATTCTCTTAGCTCTTGGCTCTGGTTCATCTTTCTTCAGTCCTTTGTATTGATTCAATCTACTCAAAGTCTTACTTTTCATGTGATGTAGATCTAGTTAATCGGCTGGATCCTTCGTAAGATCATTCACTTGATCATTAATTAGCATTTATATGAACCTTGGATACATTTTGTACTTCTCACCCTTTATATTATCAACCATGTGGTCAAACAACACTTGTGATATGTTGTAAGGCCTATTCAGCACCAGACATGTGATATTCATGATATAATCTGATGGTTCATCGTAGGCTCCCTTTCTGTGTGATAGAGCATGCAAGACGCAATGAACTAGAAACTTATATGGTCGACTAAACTTAGACTTGAGATATTTATCGTTTACGTGTGTAGAAAATCCCATTCTAAATCATAAACCCTTGCATAGCTTTTCAGGAACAATAGTAGGGTCATCGTCACTATCATGTAAATCCAATACTCTCCTAACGTTTCCCACATTGAACTTTACTTCAACATCAATATCTTTATCATTCTCGTCCTTCTTCTGTAATGCTGAATATATCATCTTTTCACTTTCTTCATACCTCACCGACTTCCAGAACATTCTAACATGTGACTCATACACTTCCGTCCTATCAGTCAATGCCTTGGCAATCCTACTCTCCCTTAAAAACTTCACCATATCTTCAAATGGCTCCATATTTGCATAATTTTCTTCCAAAATACAGTAAATGTTATGGGCCAGATGCCAATCAGATGCTCTTGTCTGCAAGAATAATCAACGTTAGAGTCTGCACAAAGTTCGAGACAAAAAGTGACAAACGACAAATTTTTTTTGAAAACTCAATAATTTTCTAACACTTGAAAACACTACTCTATACAGTGCAGATGGATCAGATGACACATCACCTTGCAAGATCAAATCAGACAACAGAATGTGCATTTGGATCGGATGGCCATCCGGTCGGATTACCATTCAATCAAAGACAGATAAGCTCAATGATGAATAGGCATGTCAGAATGTGTTTTTGGATCGGATGGCCATCCGATCGGACTGTCATACGATCGAATTGCCATTCGATCAAAATGACAAACAGATGAACACTTTAGACAGATAATCATTTGGGTGTGTGATTTTGGATAGAATGGCACTTCGATCGGATTGACATCTGATCGGATTGTCATTCTATCCAAACCAACTGTTTAACAGATGAAGTGCTTGTATAACAAGTCAACACGAGGAATATTTTTCAAACACAAAGATGTGCATTGGATCGGATGGCCATCCGATCGGATTGCCATCCGATCGAACTGCCATTCGATCAACTGTGACATGAAGAACAATTTGAATATCTCATGAACATATTTTCACGTAGAATTTTTGTCGATTAATTTGACAAAATATGTGCCGACTGCCGACACCCTTCAATCATTCAATCATCAAATATAACATGTTTTCGTACAAATTGAGACGATAAACCTATAGATCTAAGGCCGCTAATCATGGATCTATCATCAATTTGAAACAACAAACATCATACAAGCCTAGACCAAATATTTTCACACTAACAGCCGCCGACAACTATAAAACTATCAAAATCATTGAATTTGAACGGTGAAAGTTAGTAATCTTACCTTTCCCATTGTGAAGGTTGAGCGTGCCAACAATCCAATGAATCTTGGAAAGCAAGAGTGTGAAAATCAAGCAAGAAAAGTTTGAGAGTGTTTGAGTGTGGGTCGAGAGGCACTTCGATCAGAAAGGTTTGACTGAAGCCCTTGACCCCTATTTATTGACATGACCTCCAATCGGATGGCCATCCAATCGGATTGCCAACCGATCGGATTGTCATCCGATCCACTCTCCAACTTTTGTTTTTTTAACATTTTGACAGTTTGACTTTTTGACGTTTTATCAGGTTTGGTCAGTTTTAGAAATCCACTTAAGTATCTAGGTCCAAATTAATGACCCTAGACACTTAGTTTTCCTACCAAGTCCAAGTTAATGACCTTGGTTGACCCGAAACGAAACAACTGACATTTTGTTCTTCATTTTTAAACACCTTTTTTGAAATATGTTCAAGTGTCAACTTAATGAACTTGTTTTGACTTTGAAATATCTGAAACTTTCCAAGATTAGCTCCCAACCCTGTTGTCCAGTTTAGAAACTTCCTGCTTTGTTCCATGACTGAGAGTCTGAAAATCAGCTTTCTAACTTGGTTTGTCGAAAAAACTAAAGCAGAAATGTAAAATCTTTTTGTGATTTTAAGAAAGTTTATACTGAAACACACTAAAATCTTTTGGGGTTTAGATGCTAAACTGAAATTAAATGCAGTAAAATAAACAGTAAACTATTTACAAACTTATTTTTGGTGAGCGTGTCAGAGGATCATATCAGTTGCCAACAAGTTACAAGTACCATTGAGCTTTATTACACACTAAGTATTAAACAATTCACTTAGATTGCCGATATACTGATCCTTTTAAATTTTCACACAAACTTCAACTTATTCAGGATACAAATTAGTTTTTTAAGAACTTAACTTATACGCGTGTCCCACCTCAGAATATACTCTTGTATCCAGACTTCTATATTCAGTCTTACAGGTGAACGTACAATAATGATATCTGTAAAGGGTAGTGTGAGGCCATGAGAGCTCAGGTTAGAACTTCCGTTCAGACAGAGAGATGATGGCTCGACTTTCGGTGTGTCCCTCTTGGGGATCTTTTCTTCAATAGCACATGATTTACATTTTGCAATGTTTATCATTTTTTATGCTGAGGGGAGGCTTTAAAGAATAAAGCAGTGCAGAGTATTATACGAGGACTAGGTTATTGCTTCTGCAAAATCAAAAGTCCTGGTATAATAACCCAGATATCATCACGTACATAGACCTAGTATGTTAGAAATAGAAAATCTTTCAAACAAGATTTCAGGGGTTACCTATATATTCGAGAGATGTTCCCCACGAAATAAGCAATAAATGATTTTATGTTTATATCCCGAAACAATCTACTAAATGTGTAAAAACCTATCGACATATCATCAGCGAGACTGTCTAATGCTTTTAATCATTACATATCTTTAGCATACTGTAACTATCTAGCTGATGTACTATCATTTCCTATTTTTACACAAACTCTTTTTGGTTTTCTATTGTTTTTGAATTTTGAAAATATCTCATGTTTTTGGATTTTTGCATTTTTTTTTTGTTTTTGTATTTTCTGAAAATATATCTATCTCCCCCTAAAGACGAAAACAACTGAAAAATCGATAAACCAACGCAGTCTGCTTTTCAACATCGTCTGCAGTGGTTTTCTCATCAACGCCAAGTAACTCCTCCGCATCCGACAACAGCTTCATACCATTCAATTTTAATAGATACTGAAAACGTGATTTATCAAAAGCTTTGGTATGGATTTTGTCTATTCGAATCAACTTCTTCTCGAAACAATCTCGGATGAAGTGATGACGAATTTCTATGTGTTTAGTTTTAGCGTGATGTACCGGATTTTTCGTTATGTTGATTGCAGCCTCATTATTAACAAATATAGGAGAAGTAAGAAATTGCAAACCATAATCGCGCATCTGTTGCTGAATCCATAGGATCTGAGAGCAGCAGTTGCTGGCAGACACGTATTCTGCTGCGCATGTAGAAAGAGCAACAGAGGTTTGCTTCTTACACTGCCACGTGACCAAGCGAGGTCCAAAGAATTGGCATCCTGAAGTTGTTGATTTTGCGTTGACTTTGCAGCAACCGAAGTCAGAATCTGAGTATCCTTCGAGCATGAAGTCACCATCCTTGGGATACCACAACCCCAGGCTTGGGGTTCCTTTCAGGTAGTGTATGATCCTCTTGACGATGGACATGTGCGAGGCTCTAGGACTCGACCGATATCGGGCCGCGAGGCAGGTTGGGTACATTTTATCAGGCCTGGATGCTGTCAAGTACATCAGCGAACCAATCATTGAGCGGTAAAGCGTCTCGTCGACCTTCTCTCCGGTGAGATCAGGGTTGATACCATGATTCGGTTCTAATGGGGTGGACATTGGCGTCGTCCTGGACATCCCAAATTTCTCCAGAACCTCGTGAACGTACTTTGTTTGATGTATGAAAGTTCCCTCAGGCATTTGGTCTACTTGCAGCCCTAGGAAGAACTTCATCTCACCCATTGATGATATCTCGAATTTCTGCTTCATCACTTGTTCGAAATCTTTGCAGAGTTCTTCGTTTGTTGACCCGAAAATAATGCCATCAACATATATCTGGACGATCAGTAGATGACCAGCGACTTCCTTCGTGAAGAGGGTGGCGTCCACCTTGCCTCGGATAAAGCCGTTGGCAAGCAAGTGTTGAGAGAGCCTCTCGTACTAGGCTCTCGGAGCCTGATACAAACCATATACCTCCTTATCTTTGTGAATTAGGTCGGTAAAGCCCGGTGGCTGACCGACATATACCTCCTCTTTCACCTTTCCGTAAAGGAACGCCGACTTGACATCTAGCTGGTATACTTTAAAACCTTTCCATGAAGTGAAATCAAGGAATTTCCTGATGGCCTCAAGTCGAGCAATTGGAGCGTAAACCTCTGTGAAGTCTATCCCTTCTTGCTGACTAAAGCCCTGAACAATGAGTCGAGCTTTGTTTATGACTATCACTCCATGGTCATCTCTCTTGCATTTGAACACCCACTTGGTGTTTATCTTTCTGTGTCCATCAGGTAGGTCCACAAGCTTCCAAACACCAAGTTTCTCGAATTGACCCAGCTCCTCCTGCATTGCATTGACCCATGAATCTTCTGTCAGTGCTTCTTTGTATGTTGTGGTTCGATCTGCGAAATAAAGCAACTGAGTGAGAATTCAGTTTGTAATGGAGCAATTTTAGTATAAAAGCAAGTAAGGCCATGGTCAATCTGGCTTCTTGTGCGAACTCCTGACCGCAATTCTCCTATAATCAACTCCTCGGGGTGGTATGAAAGAGTCCTCGGCATAACTTCACCAGGAACGTCCACCTCGCTTTCCAAATTAGTGACATTATGATCCATAACTTGTTCGTTGTCAAGAACTGTCTGATATGAAGATTGGATCTGCTCCCCCTCAGATTCTAAATCACCACGATCAAAAATAGGAATAATATCAGATTCTGAATCATCATTGACTGTCGTCTGAATTTCAGTTGCAGGCTCGTATTCCGAAGTAGTCAGAGTTTGCTGAACTTCATCATTCTCTCCAGCGTTACTTGGACCAACTTCATCATCGTTGGAAGTGTGTTGTTGACGTTTAGACCTTGCTGGAAATCTTCCCTGAGATGCTTCATATTCTCGTGAAATATCTAATTCATTAAAGTACTCTGACTCTTCTTCTAACTCGAATGAATCCCATAGAGCATCATAATTGAATCGCCATGAGTCTGCGGGCTTCTGTGGAGACATTGTGTAGCCTTGACATTCAACGTGCTGTGCTTCGATGATCCTCCCGAGACTTGGAACGAAAACTCGTCTGAGTGGACTGGAATACCCCACAAAGATGCCTTCCAAGCTCTTTGAACCAAACTTGCCATCGGGATCTAGAACAATGCAGGGAGACCCGAACGGCTCTAGATACTCAAGATTTGGCTTGCGGTTGTTGATCAACTCGAAACATGTTTGTTGTGCTTCTTCACAGTAAGAACCCGATTGAGCGTATAGCAAGCGGCGGATACAGCTTCTCCCCAGAAATTGATTCGTAACTTTGAATCAGCTAGCATCGTTCGCGCCGTTTCAATCAGCGTTCTGTTCTTTCTTTCTGCAACTCCATTCTGTTACGGAGTGTCTGGTGCGCTGAACTCTTGCAATATACATCGTCGATCACAGAATTCCTCCATTCTGTTGTTTTTGAACTCCATACCATTGTCACTTCTTAGTTTGCGAATGCGGGTTTGGTATAAATTCTCTATCTTTCTAAAAAGCTTCAGCAAACTCTCAAATGTCTCATCTTTTGACTTCAGGAACATCACCCACGAGAATCTCGAGTAGTCATCAGTGAGCACTAAGCAATAAAGATCACCAGTAATGCTCTTGACATTCACAGGACCGAAGAGATCCATGTGAAGTCTCTCTAGTGGCTACGAGACTGAGTTCATCTTTTTACTTGGCTGGGATTTCTTTCGTTGTTTTCCCTTTATGCAATTGATACACTCTCCCTCTAGATGAAAACTCTTCAAGTGAACCCCTTTTACAAGATCGTTATGCACCAAGTAGTTCATCTTGCGTAGTTGAATGTGGCCCATCTTTCGATGCCACAGCTCTGACTCCTTTTCAGTAGCTCTTGATACGAAGAACTGAGGTTGACCCATGGTAGTCGTAGCAACGCTGATATCCAACACGTACAGATCATTAACCCTTGGTGCTCGCATGATGATCCACTCCTCGGGGATGACAAACCCCAGCTTCAGGATCAGACATTCCTTTTCAGTGAAATGAGTTGAATACATTCTGTCACAGATTTGAGAAATGCTGAGTAAGTTGTTTTCCATCTCTGCTATGTAGTTGACTCTCTCAAATGTAATTACACCATTTGATAACGTCCCTTCCCCAATAATACGTCCTCCTTGATTTCCTGCGAAATCGACGTATCCACCATTGAATCCTCTAACATTGTATAACAGGGCCTTTCTCCCTGTCATGTGCCGGGATGCTCCACTATCCATAATCCACTTTCAGATAGATCTCGGGAGCTCCTGCACATTTCACAAACATTTAGTTAGATTTTGAAGTAACCCAAGCCTCCTTTGACTCGGGTAGCTTGATGTGGGTTGTTGCAGTGTACAATGGTGGGAAATTTTTGTCGTTCATTTTAAGACTCTCTTCATATCCAACCTCAACCTCTTTGTATAAAAAGAATTCATTTTTTGAAGGTTGACCAGATGGTTGGTCTTTCTTTGGAACATACTTCTTCCCTGTTGGGGTTGAAGTTTGTTTCTCAAGTTTTTCATAAAAATCCAAAGGTACATCCATCTTAACCGGTTTGGTTGAAGATGGTTGTTTTGCTGCAGGACCAGAAACCTTTGGTTTTGACTCAACTGATGTCTTTGAATCAGATTTTGGCTTCCATGTCTGTTGTGAAGATGCAAACCGTTTATAAAAATGGTCAGTTTTCTTTACCGTCTGTTTTACGGGTTCAGTTTTCACTTTGATGTTTTCATGTTTCAAAATCTTCTTCTCAACAAACATTGGCGCTTTGCCTTTGACATCATTTTTCTTTCTCGGATTCTCAACAACCACAGACTTAGGTTTTGAGTTGGTGCACTTTCGTGCAACGTGTCTAACTTCGTTGCATTTGAAGCAAGTGCGAGTGTCAACAACCCGACTTTTACCTTCAGTCTGAGGCTGTGAGGCCTTCTTTGCAAAAAATTTCTTCATTTGTTTTTGAAAAGATTTCCGATTCTTGTTTAGAAAGTGAGCTTGAGCTTTTAACAAACACTTTCTTTTCAACAAACTTTTGTTTCTGAAAATTCCTTCTTAGGTAATTCTTGCCACCCTGATATCCACCCGACCATTTGTTTTGGTTGTTTTTGTTAAAACATGGTGGTACAACAGGTTTCTTATAGTAAGATTTATCTCGTTCAAAGTTCAACAACCTTTTGGAATTCTTTAACCCTTCAATCTCAGAAATATCAATTTCAACAAGTTTGAAAACTTTCTTCAGCTTGTCAACATTCACATTCTCAACTAGAAATTCAATATCCGAGTTCAACTTATCAGAACCACACATCTTGTACATAACAAGAGTAGGTTCATCATTTGAGTTGTTATGGGATTTTGATTTCGGAATGTAGTTGTTCAGAAAACATTTTTCATCTTTAGTCGAATCACTGTCTGATTTTAACACATTCTCAACAACATTTTTTACCACTTCAGATTGGACACTATCTTCATCAGATGATGAAGTGAATGTGACATCAATTGTTTATGTCAGTTTTTCAGTGTATGTTTTCTCACTTGTCTCAAATTCATTAGCCAACTCGAATTATTTCTTTGAGAAATTGTTGAGCACTGGTGGTGGAACTTGATGATAACCCACCCCCGTTCCATCCAAGTAAACATCCTCACCAGATTTGTTCTTCCCAATTGGTTTGGGAACGATGTGTTGAAGAACAAAGCTAGCGGAGTTGCAACTGCTCAATTTCAAGTTTATTCTCTCATTTTCAATCTTATCTTCTTGGAATTGAAGCTTAAGACTTGCGATCTCATCCAATTGCTGGTTGATTTGTATTTCTTTTGCCTGAAGAACTCCAGCTAAACGAATGTTTTCTTTGCAAGTTTTACCATTTCGTTCATCAGAATCTTTTACCGTTCTTTTTAACTTTTCAAAATTTTCTGAAAATGTTCTGTTTTCAAGAATTAATTTTTCATTCTCTTTCTGAAAACGTTCAACATTACTTTTATCTTTTTCAATCTTTTCGGTTAATTCTATGATTCTCTCACTTGAAGCTCTAACAAGTTTATCTCGATTTAAAATTTCCTTTTCAGTCCTTTCAACTTTTTCAACCAGATCCTGGATTCTTTTGTTTGAGAGATACGCATGTGTGCTGCAGACTTTGCACTCTTTTGTGCAATTTCTGCAAACACTTTCTGTGTTAGCACAATCAGTCTTACCTGATTCATTGTTTGAACCACTACTACTAACCTTGCTTGATGACTCGGTACTAGAAGCAGACTTGGAATCTACCTCAAGTGCTTTTGCCATAAGAAATTTGTCGGCCATTTTCGTCAGGTTTTCTGCCGTCATTTCTTTAGTAGTGTCGATGATCCCTTCATCTACCTTCTTTGACTTTAGCCTTTCTTCTTCGGCTTTCTTTTCATCGTCAACCTTTCTTTGTTCTTCAGTTTCTGCTATCGACTTTATGAGAGTTTCGACTTCAACTGATGATGGTTCTACACAGATGTTGCCTTTTGAATCTAAATAACATTCATGATCCGTATCCCATCTTCTTGCCTTTTTGGCTTCTTTCCAAGCTTCGTAGATCTTTTGCTTCATATGTTGTGCTATCATCTTTCTACGGATGTATGTTTTCTCTTCATCTGTTTGTTGTTCAATTTTTGCCATAAAAGCAAAACCAACTGCATCATCTTACGGCAAGAATTCACTCCAATCAAAACCTTCATCATCTTGAATTACTTCCAACGCTCTCGATTTTTCTTTTGGAGTCTCCTCAATCTATTTCATTCTGGGTGGCTCCTCTCTGTTTCTATGATAAACAACTTTCTTGTAGTAATCATCATGAAAAGGATTTGCTGTTTCATCTGCTGTAGAGTTTCTACATTCATGCCTGAAGTGCCCCTTTTGCTTACACTTAAAGCAGGTCACCTTGGATTTGTTAAAACCGAGTTTTGTCGAAGGACCACCAATAGAATTTCTCCCTGTGATCTCCATGAATCGTTGTGCTCTGCGGATCACACTTGCCATGCACCAACGAATGTCAATCAACTCCATCTCCTCAGGATCTATCTGGTCGTAGTCTTCTTTCGTAAGATTGGTATTTCTGATCTTTCCAGCTACCAGACTCTCATACGACTCCAGAATAGAAGCAAGGAATACCATCTGCTGTTTAGCTGTCTCCTCGTTGAAATTTTGAGCGTTATTCAGGTTAACAGCGATGTTGCATTGAAAAACATTCTTAGGAGTATTTTGTTACTGCTGATTGCTTGAAGAAGAACCACTTCCATGATAACCGCTACTTGGTGACGAACTGCTGCTATTCTTTTCTTGAATCACGGTGTTTGAACTTTCAGCAGTAAAGGCGGTTCTTGGTGAAGTGACTTTTGGAATCATGCTGCCACGATAGTAAAGATCAACGTTCTGTTGATATGGCGTGCTGTTCACTTTATTCATTTTCTTTATCTCCAATTCATGACTTTCGAGTCTCTCTATCAACCAATCAATTGTCATACTTGCCATTGGTTTGGTATTTTTTAGCACCAGACCAAAGTATTGCCAGTCTTTCTCATCTGGCAGAGATTCAAACAACTTTTCAACCATCTCATCTTCGGCTATCGTGATCCCATATCTGACTAGTTCTACCTTCAGATGGCAATACCTTTCAATCATCTATCGTACACTCTCATTTTTCATACATACGAATAAATCAAACTCCTTTTTCAGTAATCTTTTCGTGTTTTTCACAATTTCCTCTCCCCCGATACATTTCTTTTCCAGTTTGGCCCATAAATCTTCTGAATTAGTATAGTCAATCAAAGATATAATGTCATCTCGGACTGATTGATGAAGTAGGGCAATACACTTTTGTTCCGCTATAAACGTTTCCTTTTCATTTTTAAGCACCTCCATCTTTCATACGCAAAAGCCTTCAACCATCCATCAAACCTATTAGACCATCAACTTCGGTGGCTTGTTGTATGTTCCGTAGGCATTATCCACACTTAGAGAATCTGCGATCGCCTTTTTCGGGTTCGTATTGGTGTTTGTGTTTGAGAATGTATCTCCTGTGTTGTACGCGAAAATGTCACTGAATGGGTTCAAAAAGCCGTCTCCCATCTTGAAAATCCTAAAAAGTCAAACACTTAGAAAATTTTTCACAAATTTCAAAAACTGAACACTTGGATCGAATGGCGTCCGATCGAATGGCAGTTCGATCGGATGACATAGTTGAATCAATGAATCCAATACCAAGTGTCAAATGGCACAAGTGTCGAATGGCTATCCGATCAGATGGTGATCTTATCTGATGGTCGTTCGATCGAAGTGACTTGGCCTTTAAACCCATTAAACCTCAATACTTATCCAATCGGATGTCAATCCGATCGATTGAACTATAACGTCAGCAATGAAATGAGAACAAGATCTAGTCCAATTCGATCGGATTGCAATCCGATCGGATGAATGACGTCATCATGCACGAAGAACACAACATGGTTTTTGATCAATTTGAAGGTATTTTAGTCCGAATTTTAGATTGAAATTTTGTAGGATTGTTCTGTTATGAATTCTGATCAGATTGATACCAAATTTAGTCAATTTCGTTCGTAAAATCTAGGTCAATTTTGTGTTTTTCTGATTTTTAGTTGTGAAAGTATGTAAACAGAAAGAAATGTAGGAGAAAATGAAGAAATTGTCAGAATCTCCGGTGAGATTTGACTGAAATCTACAGAAAATGGCTAAATCTCGGTGAAACTGCTGTAGCTATCTCCGATCCGTCCTCCTGTGGCTCTGATACCACTTGTAGGTGCACAATCAGGAATGGTTCTAGTAGAAGAACATGGCGGAATCGGTCAATGGCGAGGTGCGGAATCCCTCGACATCGTCTGAGAATCACCAACAACAATCTCAATGCTTAACATGTCTGATTTCATTGATAGAATGTGAAAATACAGTAGTTCCAGATGACAATCGGACAGAGCTTCGCTTTGACAATCAGGCAAAAGGTTCTAGACAAATGGCCCTAACCCACTATTTATAGGCAAACCAGGGAGGTGAGAGTGTCACCCGATCGGATGGTCATCGGATTGCCATCCGATCGGATGGCCATCCGTACGGATGACACATGTCATCCGTTCGGATCACAACTGACAGTTACCGATCTGTTCCCTGTTTTGTCTAGATACAAAATACATACATATACAAAAACACACATACAGGACAAAATACATAAGACTCGATACAGACGGAAGCTACAGACATAATGCACTAACAAACTCTTCATTACGCCTGTGCCTTAATTTCGGGACGAAATTCCCTAAAGTAGGGGAGGCTGTAACAACCCGACTTTTCGAGTCGTTACTTGTATCTGTCATTTCTTGCCTAATTAACTTGTACTCTCGAGATTTCGATTGTCGCTACGGGTTAACTATTTTTAAACTATATTCTACGACACGTTCACAACGTTTGTTCAAAACTAAACGCTATTTACAACGCATACTATTTACACGCATT
>JARYGA010036620.1:0-40201 GCA_030545235.1 Helianthus tuberosus | reverse complement strand
CCAAGCCCGTATAGGGAAAATAAATTAAGAGTATTTACCTGAGCTAGCTCCTGTCTTAAATAGCAAGAATCTAATAACTCTGCCGTATTCACTTAAGTAAGCGTAGGTACCATTTACCGAAATGCTCTAGTCTGGAATGATGGTATAAATAACCAATTAGAATGCTAACGGGTCTTTAATTTAGCCTAAGCTTAGACCGGTTAGTCTTAAGGGAATATACGGTTCAGACGCACGATTAAGCGAAGACCGGAATAGAATGTGGTTTAGACCCAACAAGTTTGAAGACTTTTCTTAAATGGGTATATCATACACATTCTGGATTTTGAGATAAAACCAATAAGGTTTGACCCGTTTTGGCTAATTTATGTAAATTTGTTACATAAACCGAACCGTACGCGTAATAAGCGTGACGGGTATTCATGAGAGCCATATACAGGTTTCCTAAGTTAATTATGTCTCAAATATGTTGTGACTTTAGTAAGATGTCTTTCATTATGCCCGGAACGTATATAAACACAAACTAGGCCCCGTATGGGTAGTTTGGTCATTTAAAAGGTTATAAAAGAGTTTAAGTATTTACCTGAGTTACAGGTCTGATATAATCAGAAAAAATACTTATTTTGATAAGTTATAACAGTAGGTTAAAGTATATATGTGAATTTACCAAGTATAACCAAACTATGCACCGTAGGGGCATTTTGGTAATTTCACATAAGCTGTAAAGCTCAAAACTGAAGTCTGAGTTAAACAACTTTTGCTTACTGTTAAAATATTATAATTTGCCTCAAATATCAGTAGGTATCACTCTTGGTATGTTTAAAATAGTTTTAGTACATACTATGCGTTAATAACGCTTAATTAGGCGATTAGAAGCCATTTCCGGGTTCGATACATAAAGCTGATATTTTTATACTTCCAGGAGGCTTAAGATAATTTATTTAACATAGCTAATCAGTAGAAAAAGGTTTGGAGTCGTTTAGATATGTAAAACTCATTTTATGGCCCGTAAGGGGAAAACCGACAATTACCGGATTAAGCCTACGACTACTAGTTATGCTCGGCCTAAAATTTATTAAAAATCTTAAAAAATCCCAAAATAATATATTACATCAGTGGGTATTAAGTTTGATACCGAAAAGTAGGCTTAACTAGGCTATACGCTAATTTCGCCGTTTTATTAACAAAAAGCGTTCATTTTACGCTAACGAGCATAACTCTTAATCTACACCTCAAACTGGTGTCAAACTTTGCATACAAGTTTATATATCAGTAATTAAAGTTTCTACTCTTTTACATTTCCAAAAATCACGTTTTAAGATAATAAGGGCATAATGGTCAACATATGAGCAATTAACGGAAACGCGTAAACGAATAGGTCAATCAATGAACCAACCACAGAGGGTTGTGCTAACATGTAGCCTGGTCCTAAAGAAGCTCTAAGACATTTTCAAATCATACTAAAGCGGGTCAGAACTGAAAGTCAAAGCGAAAGTCTAACTATGTGACTTTCGGTTCCGAACCGGGTCTAAACAGGAAATTGTCGGGTGGAACATGTTTAGACATGTTCTTACACTTATTACTAAGTTATAACAATGATCCAACAGGTTGTATATGATCTACAATGTTAATTATGAATAAATGGCATTTTAGACTTCCTGTTGACTTTTTAGATATAAGTTTGACCCGACTTTTGACCTGGTTAGAGTGGTGATCAGGGGAAACCCTTTTGAGGTTTTATTACCCACATAATTACCAACATATAACTACTTTTAATTCGAGATATGACTGAGCCATTATTGACTAATCTCGAAGTCAAACCGTAATTACGACGGTTTGACTTTTAGCTAATAAACTAAGCTAAACTTAATTAAAGAAGGATTAGAACACTTACTGAAGTCCTAAGCTTGATTAGAGAACACTTGAGAGGAAGTTTGAGCTCCAGAAGTGATCCACAAATACAGATGAAGGTGTGAGGAGTGTTTGTAACTTGAAGGCCCTTTTATAGTGAATTCAATCACCACAATTGGTTGACAAACAAGTCTAGCACTCACCATACCCTTCCAACAAGTGTCCTAAAGGTTTAGGGGTCGTTTAGGGGCCAAGGGGGATGTGAAAAATCGTTTAAAGTCGATTACAAGAGCACCTGGCAGGCCCCTATCTAAGAAAAACAATTTCTGCCCAGATATGGCCGTCGCGTAGCGCGACGGCATGCCCCTTCAGGCTCGCGTTACGCGAGCACATGTGATTCAGCCAAACAAATTTCCCTTAATTGCAGTTTTGGTCCTTGGCTCTTCAAATTTCGAATAGGCACTCGTTTATTGCATTATGAACCCTCACAATTTATCTATAAGGGCTTTAAAACATATACCCACTTTGTTAGGTCCCCGGTTAACTTTGTTATCACCCGAAAAGTCCTAACTTTCAACGTTTACGCTTTAACCCTTCGCACACGAATTTGATCATAACTTTCTCATACGATAACGAAACTTTATGAAATTTTAATCGTGCATTCTAGTGAGCATAATTTACCGTTACAAAGCTTTGGGTTTGTCAAAAGGTCACTCAGAGGTATAATTTAAACATGTTGACACATTTAGCCCCTGTAGTTTGAAATCTCTCACTTTTAGCTTCGTATGATCCATGATTTATTCGTTTGAAGGTATGAGCACCATGTAGGGTTAATGTACATTATATTCATTCACAGTTGACACTTAGAATACGTATATTCACATACTTTCCATGTTTGTCAACTTTAGTCCTTCTATAATATTTCTTTCACACGTTTAAACATTTGACACGTGTCTACACATTATAGGACGTGAATTTTCGAGGTGTTACACATATATTGTAAACCAATGGACCTTTACTAAACCGAAAAGGATAAGTAGACAAAATGAAATTAAGGTTCTGTTATTAAAGGTCCATTAGTTTACAATATGTGAAAAGATGGGACCTCCACTGGTTATTTTTGAAGTTGGGATCGTTGCCGGCCAACGGCTAATAGTTTGGATTATTAAAATCCATTATTCCTTAAAAAAGACACATGTTCCCTGCTATTAAGTTAAAATCCTTTTGGCTGTTACGATTTTTTCTCTATTTTTTGTTTTTGGGACCGACAAAGACCAAATATCATGACCTTTTTATTTGATTAACAGGAACTTCTTAGATGTAATCATGGAGCATGCAGGTTTTGGGAGAACTTAGGGGTTGTTTGACAACTTCTGAATGGTTAAGTGCTGAACCAGTAAGAGGTCTGAACCATTAAGTGCTGAACCAGGAAGATGTCTGAACCATTAAGAGCCAGTATAATGCTTAACCGTTCAGAGACAAATGTCTGACCAATTCAGATTAGAGGTCTTAACCATTAAGATTCTGTATAATGCTTAACCATTCAGTGGCACATGTCCGAACCATTCAGACATCTGCTCGCGAAACAACAGTCTAAACCATTAAGTACTGAACCAGTAAGAGGTCTGAACCATTAAGAGCTCCATTAAAAGCTAAACAAACAACTCCTTAGAGACCATTGGTCTATTTAAATTTACATTTTGTAGCCTCATATCGGTTTAAATTAAGTAAAGGTACTATTGATGTCTGTTTAGTAAGGGATAACGCAAACGTGGATACGGTATGTAACACCTCGAAAATTCGTGTTCAATGAAATAACGACACGTGTCATGTAAGACAAAACGCGTTGTAAACCCGGATTTAATAAAGATGTTTTGGTAGGATTTAAAAGTGGCGTCATGTTAATTTTTACCTCTGAACGACCTCATTTATAAATCCCAAGACCCAAGTATATATATCTTAACCATCTAATATATCTTAAATCCAGAAATTCTTGACAATAATTGAAATGGTGGACTCCTACGAAGAAAATGCACGGTAAACCTTCTTTAACGGCACTTTCTTATGAATCCAAAGAAACATGGCAAGGTGGTAGGGTATGGAACTATTCAAGGCACATTTTAGAGGCCCCAAACTGTTAAAACAAGTCCCAAATTCGAAACCCACGAGTTTCCCTTTCAAAACACCAAAGAACAACAACTTTTGCCCTGAGGACAAGCTTACGGACCTCAACATTGGGGACCTTACGGTCCGTAAGCTAGTGCCCAGCAACAGAAAACCGGCTGTTGCCAGTTTAAACGCGAATTTCGACCTTTTAAACGATTTTCCTCATATCCCTTGGCCCCTAAACAACCCCTAAACATCTAGGACACCTGTGGGAATGTTGTGGTCAGTGCTAGACTTAGATGTCAACACATTGTGGTGCCTTGATCACTATATAAAGCTCCAATGTGCAAACACTTTGATCATTCCTTCCTCAAACATCTTCTGATCAATTGTGGAGCACAAGAGCACTCTCCAGGCCTCCCTAATCAACCATTAGACACTTGTAAGTTTTCTAATCCTTCTTTAATAATGTTTAGCATAGTCATTTAGCTAAAAGTCAAACCATCGTAATTACGGTTTGACTTCGAGATTAATTAATAATGGCTCAGTCAAATCTCGAATTAAAAGTAGTTATAAGTTGGTAATTATGTGGATAATAAACCCTCAAAAGGGTTCCCCCTGATTCCCACTCTAACCAGGTCAAATGTCGAGTCAAACTTGTATTTAAAAAGTCAACAGAATGTTTAAATTGCAATTTATGCATGATTAGCAATGTAGAGCACATACAACCTGTTTGATCATTAATATAACTTGGTAATTAGTGTAAGGACATGTCTAAACATGTTCAACCCGACAATTTCCTGTTTAGACCCGGTTCGGAACCGAAAGTCGCATAGTTTGACTTATACTTTGACTTTCAGTTCTAACCCGTTTTAGTATGATTTAGAAATACCTAAGAGCTTCATTTGGACCAGGTTACATGCTAGTATAACCCTCTGTGATTATACACTATGGTTCATTAGTTAACCGATTAATACGCATGATTCCGTTAATTGCTCATATGTTGACCATTATGCCCTTTTCACCTTAAAACGTGATCTTTGGAAATGTAAAAGAGTAGAAACCTTAATTACTGATATATAAACTTGCATACAAAATTTGACATCAGTTTGAGGTGTAGGTTAAGAGTTATGCTCGTTAGCGTAAAATTAAAGCTTTATGTTAATTAAACGGCGTATTTAGCGTATAGCCTACTTAAACATACTTTTTGATACCAAAATTAATACCCACTGATGTAATATATTATTTTGGGATTTTTAAATATTTTTAATTAATTTTAGGCTGAGCATAACTTATAGTCGTAGGCTTAATCCGGTAATTGTCGGTTTTGCCCTTACGGGCTATAAAATGAGTTTTACATATCTAAATGATTCCAAACCTTTTGCTACTGATCACACATGATAAATAAATTATTTTAAGCCTTCTGGAAATATAAAAATATCAGATTTATGTATCAAACCCGGAAATGACCTCTAATCGCCTTTTTAAGCGTTTTTAACGCATAGTATGTACTAAAACTATTTTAAACATACAAGGGTTGATACCTACTGATATTTGAGGCAAATTATAATATTTTAACAGTAAGCAAAGGTTGTTAAACTCAGACTTCAGTTTTGAGCTTTTCGGCTTATGTGAAATTACCAAAATACCCCTACGGGGCATAGTTTGGTTGTAATTGATAAATTTCACTTATATACTTTAACCTACTGATATAACTTAGCAAACTGAGTATATTTGCTGATTACATCAGGCCTGTAACTCAGGTTGACACTTAAACTCTTTTACAACCTTTAAAATGACCAAACTACCCCTACGGGGCATAGTTTGTGATTAAATTCATTTCGGGCATAATAAAGGACATCTCACTGATGTCACAACATCTATGAAGCATATTAACTTAGGAAACCTGTAAATGGCTCTCATTATTACCCGTTACGCTTATTACGCGTTCGGTTCAGTTTATGTAACTAGTTTACATAAATTAGCCTAAACGGGTCAAACCTTATCGGTTTTATCTCAAAATCCAGAATGTGAATGAAATACCCATATTAAGCAAGTCTATGAACTTGTCGGGTCTAAATCACATTCTATCCGGTCTTCGCTTAATCGTGCGTACAAACCGTGTCTTTGAAACTAACCGGTCTAAGCTTAAGCTTAACTAAAGACCCGTTAGGATTCTAATAGGTTATTATAAACCTTCGTTCCAGATTAGAAGTACCAGTAAAAGCTACGTGTGTTTGCTTATTGTGATTTATACATTGCTCAGGTAAATACTTTTAACTTATTTTCCCTATACGGGCTTGGGTTACGGTATATAGCATACCGCTTGATCGGGCATCAAATCTTCCATCGTTGGGTGGTTAATTGAATAATTTGATCGGCTCGTTTAAACAGTCTTGTTACTTAAAGCCTTTGGGGGGTTAATGTCCATGTCCCGGATATCCTTGGCATCATTTTACGAAATGGCCACGACTTAAGCGTGGGGTGTAGGCGTACACCCGTCAGTGCACAAAAGAATAATGTGGTGTGTCTATTGATCTTTAACTCGGACAAGATCCGGGCTACTGAACGCACAAGGAACATGTAATTCGTTCACAAGATTATATATTTAAATAATTCTCCCAAGTTAAATAAAATGTTTATGCCACGTGCATCCAAATCAATTTTCAATCATTTTCCAAAATGAGTCAGTTGATTGTATTTACCAGTGTAAACTGACGTATTTTCCCAAAAAGATTAAATGCAGGTACTAAGCGTAATTGGCTGGGATTTCTCCTTAGCATCATTAGAAGTCTCGCAAGCTTAAGATGCCTGAAGTCTGTTGAACTATTGTTTCATATTTTGTTTCGATCCGTCTGTGGATAAACTTCCGAATATTGTGACATTTGATATTAAAATATTAAATTCGGTTGTATTACATCTTTTAAATTGCTTCCGCTGTGCATATTAAATATTGTGTTGTTTGACTATTATGTTGCCAACCACGTCACGATACTCCCCACCGGGCCCACCGGTGACACGTGGAAATCAGGGTGTGACAGGTTGGTATCAGAGCCAACACTGAGTGAATTAAAATCTAGCCTTTTGTGTTTAATCTCAGTTACACAATTGCACATATCTAAACTTTCGAGTCTAGACATATAACATAGGACAAATTCCACCTTGTTTGTGTTGTCCTTTATTTTGCATATATTTTGTTTTGTTATCTCATGCTATATTGACAGGATTAACAAAATGCCGCCGAGATTCTTTAGAAGAAGAGGACGTGGAAAGGGGCCAATCACCGCCCCCAATGACAACGAGGCAGGACCCTCGAATGTGCGAGCTCCTTCGACCACAGAGAGTGACGATCCCCGGCAGAACCGGATGAACCTTTTTGAACCGGCTAGACGGTCAGTTTCGCACAGCTCAACACCTCCTGTCCATAACCCTTACGGGCCACAGCCGGAGTATGAGCCCAACAACCCTCAACCTTCATACATACCATTACAGCGATCCTTATCGCATAACTCTTTTGGTAACCCTACACCAGTTTTTAGGGGCCGGTTTAACCCGGCGAATTATATACAAGAACCAGTGGGTTTCAACCCATTGGAACCGGAGGACCATTTTTTCGGAGATCATGCGGATGAAATAGACGAAGATACGGACCCCGTCGAGCCAGCCAGTGGTACACCAAACCACCCGATAGAGATCTCTGACGGATCTTCTATCCACGGATCACCCTATGTTGGTCCAGATAGCTTTCAAGCTATGTTTACCAGGCACGAATGGTACTATACACCTCCTCGCCATTCACCTCCTCAGCAGCAGCAGCAACAACGAGATCCCTCTGAGGATCCAAGATTTGTGGCAGTCACGCCACCACCTCCACCGCCACCAGTTCAGCCGGCACCTCCACAACCGCCAAGGCGTAGGAGAACCGGAGCGCGTATGTCTGCGCGAGCGGGAGACTTTCATTTTAGTTCTCCATGCCAATCTAGTGGCAGCAATTACCCGCCACATCAGGAGGACCCACAAATGGGTGGACCCTCACACCCAGTTGCACCGCAACCACCGCCTATGGGTTTTAATAACCCAATTCCAGCATTCACGGGTTCCATGGCGTATAACCCGTTTGAACAGCCAGTGCACACCAACTACAACTACGCAGAAGCCGACCCATACATGGTAGCGGCTAACTACAACACCCAAGGACCCTATGGAGATCCATGGGGAATAGGGTACCCAACACATGGGTACCAAATACCTCCAAGACCTATTATCAGGCAACAATCGCAACCACCAAGGTTTTCCCCACCAGAGCGTGAAGAAATTCTGCAAAGGTTGGACCATGTAGAGCGAGAATTTCACAGGGAATGAAGGGAGCGACAAACTTTCTTCCAAGGATTGACAAGCTTGATCAAAGGGAAGAGCAAGAAGGACCACTGAATCCTTCCAATTGTTGTTGAGCCCCTGCGTGGGCCAGTCTTGTAGTATAAACCCCTGTGTGGGTATGCTTGTTTGTTTTTGACCCCTGCGTGGGTCTATCTTTCTGTAAACCCCTACGAGGGTATGCTATTTGTGTAAGTCCCTGCGTGGACTATTATGTTATTAAGCCCCTGCGTGGGTATGTGTGTTATTAAGCCCCTGCGTGGGTATGTGTGTTATTAAGCCCCTGCGTGGGTAAGTATTTGTTTAAACCCCTGCGTGGGTAAGTTGCTTGTTGAAAAGTCCCGTTTAGGGCAACCTGTAACCTTTTGAAAATTAATGGAATGTTATGTTTATAAATTTCATCTTGCTATTATATGCATAAATATTATATATGAAATAAATAAATAAAAAATCATTTCTTTTTAATAAATATCTGCCTATGTAAATTTTAAATAAGGATCTTGAAGAGTGAAACCTAGCCTTTGGGTCATTATAAGGCCAGGCCAAGATGGTAAGACCTGTTCAAAAGATTCAAATCCCTGTTAACATCTGTATACATGTTAACGCTCCTGGCAGACGTGATTCATTAAAATCACAAACGTCATTCGTGTTAATGGATTCTTCAAAAGATTCCTAACCCAATTTTATGATCTCTGAATCATGGGTTTAGGTCATCAATTAAGATGATCATATTTTGACCATACGTGGTAATATAGCGCCTACGGGCCCTGCTCATTTCCATATGAGCCAAAAGACAGTGGTAGCGATGACTCCCTGTCCGATAAAGGTAATGAACTAGGTTCAAACCTTCATGCTTTGATTCTCTGAAATCATAGCTTATAATTTATAAATGTCCTTGTGACTAGGCCTATTGTGCCAGTATACCTTCATATTTTGATTCTCTGAAATGATAACTTATAAATTAAAAGTGTCCATGTGACTAGGCCTTTTGTGCCACAAATAAAACTGTTATTGTTTTATAATTAGGATAAATTATAATAGAAATCCTAAATAGATATGATTAATAAATTAACCAAATATGGTCTCTGTTTACCATGGTTAATGAATTACCCTAAGGGGCAATTCCATAATAAACTCCCAAATAAACTATTGTCCTTGTTTTCTGTAACAGTTCAATTAAAATGGCTAACTCAGACGAGATAAATAGTCATCCAGTGGAGAACATTGATAACGCCCGGATTAATTTAACGGGTGCTGAATTAAAAGCGTAAGTCGACGACGCAGTTACTAAGGCATTGGAAAGGCAGTACGAAGAGTATAGTGGGACTCGTAGTAGGACCCTATCTACGTAGCCTTCAAAGCCACCGTCCAAGAAGGACGGACCGAAGAAAGATGATGATCGACACTCCTCGAACCACCACAGTGCTCCATCTCAGCAGGTTATACTAAACCAAGGACCCCGTGACAAGGGTTGCTCTTATAAGTATTTTGTTTCCTGCAAACCCCAGGATTTCACTGGGAAGAAAGGAGCCATTGACTGTATGACGTGGCTAGATGAGATGGATACGGTTGTGGATATCAGCGGATGCGCTGAGAGAGACGTGGTCAAGTTTGTGTCGTAGTCTTTTAAGGGTGAAGCTTTAGCATGGTGGAGATCTCTGATTCAAGCCACCGGGAAAATCCCATTATACAATATGTCATGGGATCAATTTGTTGCCCTTATCAGGGAAAATTACTGCCCTCAGCATGAGGTGGAGAAGATAGAGTCTGATTTTCTATCATTGGTGATGACAAACCTTGACTGTCAAGCTTACCTAACGAGCTTCAACATGATGTCCCGGTTGGTTCCTTATCTGGTAACCCCGGAACCAAAAAGAATAGCTTGATTTATCGGTGGTTTAGCCCCGGAAATCAAGGCAAGCGTGAAGGCTTCTCGGCCAGCTACTTTTAGATCTGTAGCTGACATATCTTTATCCCTCACTTTGGATGCGGTCAGGCAAAGATCGCTGAGGAATAAGGAGGCTGAGAAGAGAAAACGTGAAGATGACAGTTCACGGAGATCGAACAAGAAGCACCGTGGGAATGGTGATAACAAGAAAGGATCGGAGTCAAGGAAAGATGGGCATCATTCTGGCGAGAAGCCCAAATGCAAGATATGCAAGAAACAGCACTTTGGAAAGTGCAGACTTGAGTCAAAATCACAGACTCAGTCAAAAACCTATACATGTGGAATATGCAAGTCCACGGATCACAAAACCTTGGATTGCAATAAGATGAAAGACGCAACGTGCTATCGTTGCAATGAAAAGGGGCACATTAAAACCAACTGCCCCAAGTACACCAAGAAGCCTGAAGAGGCCAAGAAGACTAATGCCAGAGTCTTCAGAATGGACGCAAAAGAAGCGGTTCTAGAAGACAACGTTATTACAGGTACTTTCCTTGTAAATGACGTCTATGCTAGAGTACTTTTTGATTCAGGCGTTGATAAGTCCTTCGTTGATAATAAGTTTTGTGAATTGCTGAAATTACCTGTCAAAACCTTAAACGTGAATTATGAGGTGGAGTTAGCAGATGGCACCCTAGAAACCGTCTCTACTATGTTAGATGGATGTGTTATATCCATTAAGAACCATTCTTTTCCTCTGTCTCTGCTTCCCTTTAAGTTGGCCGATTTTGACATAGTTCTGGGTATGGACTGGTTATCTCATAACCAGGCCCAAATTGTCTGTAACAAGAAACAAGTGGTAATAAAGACTCCGTCTGGTGAATCACTTACCATCCGGGGAGATACCCAGTATGGGCTGCCTGAGTAAGTGACTATGCTCAAGGCTTCAAAATGTTTAAAGAGGGGTTGTGTCATCTACATGGCACAAGTGATTATTGATGAGCCCAAACCGAAGATAGAAGACATCCCTATCATCTCTGAATTCCCAGAAGTTTTTCCGGAAGAACTATCTGGTTTGCCACCAGATAGGCAAGTGGAATTCAGGATTGATATCATCCCCGGAGCAGCACCAGTTGCCAGAGCACCCTATAGGTTGGCTCCAACGAAGATAAAAGAATTGAGGACACAGCTAGACGAATTGCTAGCCAAGGGTTTCATAAAACCTAGTTCGTCTCCTTGGGGAGCGCCAGTCCTGTTTGTCAAGAAGAAGGACGGATCGATGCGTCTGTGCATCGATTATCGTGAGCTTAATAAGGTCACGATCAAGAATAGGTATCCTTTGCCTAGGATCGACGATTTGTTCGATCAATTGCAAGGAGCAAGTTATTTTTCGAAGATTGATTAGAGGTCAGGTTACCATCAACTGAAGGTTAGAGATGAAGACGTGCATAAAACAGCATTTAGGACTCGTTATGGTCATTACGAGTTCCTAGTGATGCCTTTTGGGCTCACTAATGCACCTGCCGCGTTCATGAATCTCATGAATCGCGTTTGCAAGCCGTACTTAGATAAATTCGTCATCGTTTTCATCGACGACATTCTTATCTATTCGAAGAATTAAGCTGACCATGAGAAACACCTTCGATGTATTCTCAAACTCCTGCATCAGGAGAAACTCTACGCCAAATTTTCCAAGTGCGAATTTTGGCTTCGGGAAGTCCAATTTCTTGGACATGTGGTTAGCGAGCGTGGTATCCAAGTGGATCCCGCTAAAGTTGAAGCTGTTATGAACTGGCAAGAGCCAAAGACACCTACAGAGATTCGTAGCTTCCTGGGATTGGCAGGATATTACCGGCGTTTCATTGAAAAATTTTCAAGGATTGCTGCACCCCTAACTTCCTTAACCAAGAAGAAAGTAAAGTTTGTTTGGGGCCCTAAACAGCAAGAATCCTTTGATATCCTAAAGCAGAAGTTGAGCAACGCCCCAGTACTGACATTGCCAGATGGAATAGAAGATTTTGTGGTTTACTGCGATGCTTCACACACTGGCATGGGGTGTGTGCTTATGCAGAAAGGCAAAGTTATTGCCTATGCATCACGATAGTTAAAGGTGCACGAAAAGAATTACACCACCCACGACTTGGAGGTGGGTGCCGTTGTATTCGCACTAAAACTGTGGACGCATTATCTTTATGGAATAAAGTGTGTGATCTATTCCGATCACAAGAGCCTCCAGCACCTGTTTA
Source organism: Helianthus tuberosus (assembly GCA_030545235.1). Classification (NCBI taxonomy): domain Eukaryota; kingdom Viridiplantae; phylum Streptophyta; class Magnoliopsida; order Asterales; family Asteraceae; genus Helianthus; species Helianthus tuberosus. Next base: position 27,742 of record JARYGA010036620.1, on the reverse strand, counting down.
ATCAGAAAGAGTTAAACATGAGGCAACGCCGTTGGATGGAGACTTTGAATGATTATGATTGTGAAATCAAGTACCATCCCGGCAAGGCGAATGTAGTCGATGATGCCTTGAGTCGAAAGGAAAGGGTGAAACCCATCCGAATCAATGCCAAGAGCATTGAAATAAAGAATAATTTGATTGAAAGGTTGTTAGCTGCACAGAAGGAAGCTGTGTTGGAAGCTAACTATCCTAATGAAAAGTTAGGAGTAACTGAGGAACAGTTATCTCTTAGCAAGGATGGGATTCTAAGAATGAATGGATGAATATGGGTTCCAATTTTTTGGGGGACTTCGAGATGTTATCCTCCAGGAAGCCCACAGTTCCAAAATACCCCGTTCATCCTGGAGCTGATAAGATGTACCAGGATCTAAGGGCAAATTATTGGTGGATAGGCTTGAAGAAGTCTGTAGCCACCTATGTAGCTAAATGCTTGACATGTGCGCAAGTCAAAGCCGAGCATCAAAAGTCGTCAGGCTTGCTACAACAGCCTGAACTTCCTACGTGGAAGTGGGAAATGGTAACTATGGATTTTATTACCAAGTTACCCAAGACAAGGAAAGGAAATGATACAATATGGGTTATAGTTGATAGACTGACTAAGTCAGCACATTTCTTACCCATCAAGGAGACTTATAGCTCCGACATGTTATCCCAGTTATACGTTGATAAGATTGTAGCCTTACATGGCATACCTGTGTCTATTATCTCTGACCGAGATACTAGATACACGTCACATTTTTGGAAGATTTTCCAACAATCTTTGGGCACACGCTTGAATTTTAGTACGGCTTATCATCCTCAGACTGACGGTCAGAGTGAGCGTACTATTCAAACGTTGGAAGACATGCTACGTGCATGTGCGATCGATTTGGGTGGTAGTTGGGATAAGAACCTACCATTAATCGAATTCTCCTACAACAATGGCTACCATACCAGCATTAAGGTTGCGCCCTTCGAGGCATAATACGGTAGAAAGTGTAGATCGCCCGTTTGTTGGGCGGAAGTTGGAGATGTCCAATTATCAGGACCAGAGATAGTCTTTGAAACGACGGACAAGATTGTCCAGATTCGTGACCGTCTCAAAGCTGCCCAAGATAGGCAGAAGAGCTACGCAGATCCGAAGCGTAAAGCTTTTCACTTCGAAGTAGGTGACAAAGTATTGCTAAAAGTATCACCCTGGAAGGGGGTGATGCGATTTGGTAAGAAAGGCAAGCTAAGCCCGAGATACATAGGACCTTTCGAGGTTATCGAACGTTTCGGGTCAGTTGCCTATAAATTAAACTTACCGGAAGAGCTCAGTGGAACTCACAATGTGTTCCACATCTGCAATCTGAAGAAGTGCTTCGCTGATGAATCACTGGTAATACCGCATTCAGATGTGCATATAGATGAGAGCTTAAAATTTGTGGAAAAACCTTTGTCGATTGAAGATCGACAGGTAAAGAAGCTTCGAAGGAAGCATGTACCTATTGTTAAGGTCAAATGGGATGCCCGTAGAGGTCCCGAGTATACGTGGGAGGTTGAATCCACCATGAAAGAAAAGTACCCTCATTTGTTTCAGTAAATCTCGGGTCGAGATTTATTTTAAGGGGGTGAGGATGTAACACCTCTAAAATTCGTGTTCAATGAAATAACGACACGTGTCATGTAAGACAAAACGCGTTGTAAACCCGGATTTAATAAAGATGTTTTGGTAGGATTTAAAAGTGGCGTCATGTTAATTTTTACGTCTGAACGACCTCATTTATAAATCCCAAGACCCAAGTATATATATCTTAAACATCTAATATATCTTAAATCCAGAAATTCTTGACAATAATTGAAATGGTGGACTCCTACGAAGAAAATGCACGGTAAACCTTCTTTAACGGCACTTTCTTATGAATCCAAAGAAACATGGCAAGGTGGTAGGGTATGGAACTATTCAAGGCACATTTTAGAGGCCCCAAACTGTTAAAACAAGTCCCAAATTCGAAACCCACGAGTTGCCCTTTCAAAACACCAAAGAACAACAACTTTTGCCCTGAGGACAAGCTTACGGACCTCAACATTGGGGACCTTACGGTCCGTAAGCTAGTGCCCAGCAACAGAAAACCGGCTGTTGCCAGTTTAAACGCGAATTTCGACCTTTTAAACGATTTTCCTCATATCCCTTGGCCCCTAAACAACCCCTAAACATCTAGGACACCTGTGGGAATGTTGTGGTCAGTGCTAGACTTAGATGTCAACACATTGTGGTGCCTTGATCACTATATAAAGCTCCAATGTGCAAACACTTTGATCATTCCTTCCTCAAACATCTTCTGATCAATTGTGGAGCACAAGAGCACTCTCCCGGCCTCCCTAATCAACCATTAGACACTTGTAAGTTTGCTAATCCTTCTTTAATAATGTTTAGCTTAGTCATTTAGCTAAAAGTCAAACCATCGTAATTACGGTTTGACTTCGAGATTAATTAATAATGGCTCAGTCAAATCTCGAATTAAAAGTAGTTATAAGTTGGTAATTATGTGGATAATAAACCCTCAAAAGGGTTCCCCCTGATTCCCACTCTAACCAGGTCAAATGTCGAGTCAAACTTGTATTTAAAAATTCAACAGAATGTTTAAATTGAAATTTATGCATGATTAGCAATGTAGAGCACATACAACCTGTTTGATCATTAATATAACTTGGTAATTAGTGTAAGGACATGTCTAAACATGTTCAACCCGACAATTTCCTGTTTAGACCCGGTTCGGAACCGAAAGTCGCATAGTTTGACTTAAACTTTGACTTTCAGTTCTCACCCGTTTTGGTATGATTTAGAAATACCTAAGAGCTTCATTTGGACCAGGTTACATGCTAGTATAACCCTCTGTGATTATACACTATGGTTCATTAGTTAACCGATTAATACGCATGATTCCGTTAATTGCTCATATGTTGACCATTATGCCCTTTTCACCTTAAAACGTGATCTTTGGAAATGTAAAAGAGTAGAAACCTTAATTACTGATATATAAACTTGCATACAAAATTTGACATCAGTTTGAGGTGTAGGTTAAGAGTTATGCTCGTTAGCGTAAAATTAAAGCTTTATGTTAATTAAACGGCGTATTTAGCGTATAGCCTACTTAAACATACCTTTTGATACCAAAATTAATACCCACTGATGTAATATATTATTTTGGGATTTTTAAAGATTTTTAATTAATTTTAGGCTGAGCATAACTTATAGTCGTAGGCTTAATCCGGTAATTGTCGGTTTTGCCCTCACGGGCTATAAAATGAGTTTTACATATCTAAATGACTCCAAACCTTTTGCTACTGATCACACATGATAAATAAATTATTTTAAGCCTTCTGGAAATATAAAAATATCAGATTTAAGTATCAAACCCGGAAATGGCCTCTAATCGCCTTTTTAAGCGTTTTTAACGCATAGTATGTACTAAAACTATTTTAAACATACAAGGGTTGATACCTACTGATATTTAAGGAAAATTATAATATTTTAACAGTAAACAAAGGTTGTTAAACTCAGACTTCAGTTTTGAGCTTTTCGGCTTATGTGAAATTACCAAAATACCCCTACGGGGCATAGTTTGGTTATAATTGATAAATTTCACTTATATACTTTAACCTACTGATATAACTTAGCAAACTGAGTATATTTGCTGATTACATCAGGCCTGTAACTCAGGTTGACACTTAAACTCTTTTACAACCTTTAAAATGACCAAACTACCCCTACGGGGCATAGTTTGTGATTAAATTCATTTCGGGCATAATAAAGCACATCTCACTGATGTCACAACATATATGAAGCATATTAACTTAGGAAACCTGTAAATGGCTCTCATTATTACCCGTTACGCTTTTTACGCGTTCGGTTCGGTTTATGTAACTAGTTTACATAAATTAGCCTAAACGGGTCAAACCTTATCGGTTTTATCTCAAAATCCAGAATGTGAATGAAATACCCATATTAAGCAATTCTCTGAACTTTTCGGGTCTAAATCACATTCTATCCGGTCTTCGCTTAATCGTGCGTACAAACCGTGTCTTTGAAACTAACCGGTCTAAGCTTAAGCTTAACTAAAGACCCGTTAGGATTCTAATAGGTTATTATAAACCTTCGTTCCAGATTAGAAGTACCAGTAAAAGCTACGTGCGTTTGCTTATTGTGATTTATACATTGTTCAGGTAAATACTTTTAACTTATTTTCCCTATGCGGGCTTGGGTTACGGTATATAGCATACCGCTTGACCGGGCATCAAATCTTCCATCGTTGGATGGTTAATTGAATAATTTGATTGGCTTGTTTAAACAGTCTTGTTACTTAAATCCTTTGGTGGGTTAATGACCATGTCCCGGATATCATTGGCATCATTTTACGAAATGGCCACGACTTAAGTGCGGGGTGTAGGCGTACACCTGTCAGTGCACAAAAGAATAATGTGGTGTGTCTATTGATCTTTAACCCGGAAAAGATCCGGGCTACTGAACGCACAAGGAACATGTAATTCGTTCACAAGATTATATATTTAAATAATTCTCCCAAGTTAAATAAAATGTTTATGCCACGTGCATCCAAATCAATTTTCAATCATTTTCCAAAATGAGTCAGTTGATTGTATTTACCAGTGTAAACTGACGTATTTTCCCAAAAAGATTAAATGCAGGTACTAAGCGTAATTGGCTGGGATTTCTCCTTAGCATCATTAGAAGTCTCGCAAGCTTAAGATGCCTGAAGTCTGTTGAACTATTGTTTCATATTTTGTTTCGATCCGTCTGTGGATAAACTTCCGAATATTGTGACATTTGATATTACAATATTAAATTCGGTTGTATTACATCTTTTAAATTGCTTCCGCTGTGCATATTAAATATTGTGTTGTTTGACTATTATGTTGCCAACCACGTCACGATACTCCCCACCGGGCCCACCGGTGACACGTGGAAATCGGGGTGTGACACGGTATGAGTGACAAAACCTTTTTGGTACCGAGAATTTATCCCATGTGACAAGTTGGTATCGAGTTAGAAACCATTCTTTGTGTAGTGGTATATAATAGTGATAGAAATTGCATACGTATTAGTATATTGTAATAGTTTAAGGGGGGTTAATGTAATTAATACTCCTATAAATAAGGCATTAGTCATTATAGAAAGGGTAGGAAAAGATATTGGTATATTGTTAGGCTCATTGCAATTGCATGAGAAGGGCATAGCCCTGGACCACTTCGGTGGTTAGTTATTTTGTATTGTCTTCTTCATTCAATCAATATAGTTATAGATTTGCTTTCATCATCTCTATTAATCTCAGTCTATATCATTGGTCCGACCTGCCTACTCTGCTCTCCATTCATCTTCAATTTCAGGTGATTCTTCAAATTTAGCGTCTCAATTTAGCTTTCCCTTCTTCCTCTGTTTTATTTACCAGCTCGCTATTCTTCTTCTATTCATCCTGGTTTCTCTCGGACTTCTCTTTTCTTTAACTACCACTTCCGTTCTACCACTGCTCAATCCCAAATTCAACCAGATCTATCCTCAATTTTTGGATCTGTGTCACCTTCGGATCTCAGATCCAATTCGTTTCAGATCTGTTCGACCTTCCTCACCTCTTCTGCTTCAATTCTATTGAATTCCGGTTACCATTTCACCTGCGACTTCAATTTCCATTTCCACTTCTTCCGATTTCTGAATCAATTTCGAGATTCATTATCGGATTTGATTTCCGATTTCATTTCACTCGCTGGTTTTCAATATTTGTTCCTGTTCAAGTTCTGATTCTCAGATCTCTCCAGTTCACGTCACTTTCCAATTCAATTATGGTGAATCATAATGCTCCTTTGGATGCTCATGATCAACAGATTCAGCAGTTACAAGCCGACGTTGCTGAAATTAAGGCTTCCTTGCAGATTTTGGAAGAGGATCGTCTGGAATCCTATGAGTTTCGTAAGGCTGTGTTAACGTGGATGAAATCGCAGGAGAAGAAACATGTGGATGATTCATCGGGTCCTGGATCTTCAGGTATAGTGTTCTCGACGCTCGGTCCCAAATCTGACTCTTCTGATCCGCCGTCTAGCTTACCATGGGCTGTGAAGAAGGTGCACTTGCCTGAATTCTCTGGTTTTGATCCACAAGGCTGGATTCAGAAGGCGAACCCGTTTTTCGATCTCAACCAGACTCCTGATGCTTCTCGCTTACAGCTTGCTCAACTGAGCATGATTGGTGCTGCTTAACATTGGTCCACAATCATCAATCAGGTTCATCCGTCCTTGACTTGGCCCCAATTTCAGTCCGAATTATTGCAACGTTTCACTGGTCTCTCAATTCAGAATCCGTATGAACAGTTAGCTACTATTAAGCAATCGGATTCCATCTTTGATTATATTGATGATTTCGAGTATGTGTTATCCTTGGTCCCTCGTTTACCGGAGTCTCAAACTCTTGGCTATTTCATTGCGGGTTTGAAAGAGGATGTCAAACAACAAGTCCGTTTACATCGCGCAACTACTTGTATGGATGCTATGTACTTGGCTAAAGATGTGGAGTTGATGCTTCGGCCATCCAAGTCCGGTTCGTTGATATTTCGTTTTGGGTATTTGTCACATATCGGGCTGCCTTCTATGGATTCAGGGATCAACCATCATGTATGGGGTACCACAGGCTCTAAAATCATTAGCAATGATGGGGCTGCAAATGCGCAAATGGGTGTCCATGATCGAGGCATTCGTTCCTTATCTCGTGCCGATTGGGAGGATCGGAAGAAGAAGGGATTGTGTTTTAAATGTGGACAGGTTTACAGTCCTAGCCACAAGTGTCCGGCGGGGTAGTCTTCGTGTCTTATTACTTGGGGATGATGAATGGGATGAAAGGGATGAGCTGATTTTGCATTCGGATGAGGGTGTTCTTAAAGTTGGGGGCTCTATTCACAAGCCTTGAGGACAAGTCTTGGCTTATGGAGGGAGTATTGATAGAAATTGCATACGTATTAGTATATTGTAATAGTGTAAGGGGGGTTAATGTAATTAATACTCCTATAGATAAGGCATTAGTCATTATAGAAAGGGTAGGAAAAGATATTGGTATATTGTTAGGCTCATTGCAATTGCATGAGAAGGGCATAGCCCTGGACCACTTCGGTGGTTAGTTATTTTGTATTGTCTTCTTCATTCAATCAATATAGTTACAGATTTGCTTTCATCATCTCTATTAATCTCAGTCTCTATCAAATAGTTTTGGGAAAGGGGTGTTGAAATCACCGACATCCCGACTTCAACCCGTTATTAATATCTGAATCTCCTCATGCCACTCAAGCGCATTATTGCAACTTAAGGGATTCTTAGGGTCTGTTTTGTATGGGTAATGAAATGGACAGGGGAATGGAATGGACGAGGTAATGGAACGGAAAACGAAATGAAATAAATCATTCCATTCCATTGTGATGTTTGGTTACTCATATGTGAATAACATGAATTATTACTTTGTACAATTTGATAAGCAAAAAAAACAAAATAACGAAACACAATTGTATTAAAAACGAAAAAAAGATAATTGCCTCAATAATAATAATAATATATTAATCTTAAAAAAATAATAATAAAACTTTCGATATATACTAATATTAGTATTATATATATATATATAGAGGCAGGTTAACATACAAAATGGCTTAACGTACTACGCGATGTATTTTCAACGTGCGATTTCATTCATCAACATGCGATTTGTAAAAAAAAAAATACAACATGCGACTTTGTTATACACACTCCATGTGATTCCTAAAAATATACAACATATGATTTCTAAAAAAATCCAACATGCCATGCGATTTCATCATCTACACTAACATGCGAATTGCAGATTATATGCATCGCCTTCTTTTATAACGTATGATTTCTAAATCGCGTACGTAATGTACGTTAAGGCCAATTATACGATACACTTTTCCTATACATACATATATATATATATATATAGGGTCAGGATTTAGATAAAACGGTGAAAAGTGTGAGAACGGAGAGAACGGTTATGGATCGTCAGATAAAAACAATCTATGAACTAGATGACGCGGTGGCGTTTTCGTAAATAACATCACTTTTATTAGTGTGGCGCGCTTCATTAAGGGTAAAAAAGTCTTTTGACTTCTCTACACAAAACGCCATCTCATGAATAAACGCCATTAAATTACCGACTTAACCTACATAGCACACACCATCCTAATCTAAAACGCCATTAGATATAAAACGCCAAACTTGTTTTAAACGATAAAGCTGAACAAACAGTGACTGAAACGACGGGACTTAATTACTAGCATTTATTATAATAAAATCACGCCTAAAACAACCGCCAAAAAACATCCTATATATAAAACATCTCAGACCTTCCATTAAAACACACAAAACCCCAAACGCCATATTTAATATATACCATTCGTCTTAGAAACGCCAAAAAAACAAAACATCAAATATCCTCTAAAACAAAACGTTTCTTTGAAATTCAGTTTGGTCGTCGGTAAGGTTTCGCTCAATGTAATGGAGAAAATCCTTAAGTGAGGATATTGTCCATTTTATTAAATAAAATCTTATTGACTTTATCCTCAACTTTCATCCAATTTATAACGCCAAAACATACAAAAACGTTATTGAGTTTTGTTCTCAATAAAGTTTAGCTGTATGGGTGGATAACATTGTTAGACATCTTTCTTAACTGAGGATTAACAATGTTGTCCATCTCATACAGCAAAACATTATTGAGTTTATCATGATCAAATTTAGAGGTTTAAGGTACTTTTATTTAGTGGCGTTCTTTTTCTCGGTAAAACGCCAAAAAGTTAAAAAATCAAACATCGTTCTTTGGATATTTAATATTGTTCTACGCGAAGTTTCGCCGAATGGATTGTTAGCTGAAGGGTGTAACTCAATAACATTTTGCTGCATGAGATGGACAAATCTTCAAGAAAAATAGGCTGATGTCAGACTTTGTGCTTCCACACGGCGACAAAAAAACTACTTCAAAAACAAAAAAACAAAATGAATCATACGAAAGTCGAAACAACCAGTGGAGATGTTTCAAAAGAAGAGAAAGACACATGACAGTGAAGATTGTGAAGAGAAATCTGATTAGGATTTTTAATATATTTTTTTCGCTTCTTTTTTCCCCTGTGGTTGTAATATAATTTTCCGATTGTAAAACGCCAAGATGCCACAAACGCCAAAATGTATATAAAATTAATAGAACAATGGGCCATCTTGTCTGAAACGCCTTTGAATCTAAGAACAAACAATGGGGCATCATCCTAAAAAGTCCTGGCCATACTTAGTATGGATGAAGCCATTCAGAGAGATATTCTGACCCTTGGGATTTTAATGGCCTACGATTTGGAAACGCCATAAACGCCAAAATATTAATACAATGAAACCATTAAAACGCCATGTAATTATTGAATTTGGTTAACGCCAAAATATCTTAAACGCAAAAAATGAAGCAATATTGTGAAAAACGGAATTGGAAAAGCGGAAGATAAATTGACAAAAAATCCCATACGCCCTAATTATATTGCGCGCCACGTGTTGGGCCAGGACGCGTTCTCACCGTTCTCACACTTTAGGGCGTTTTCTCCTGATCCCGTACCTATATATATATAATAACAATAACAATAATAATAATAATAATAATAACTAGATGGAAGCATCCCCGCGTTGCGGCGGGGTACAACCATACCAACAACATTAATAACACACCATCGCCAACGCCAAGCAACACTGAAAAAGAAGACGTAAAAACGTTAGACCACGCACGTTCGTAACAAAGCGTATAGAAAATGACGCATTCATAAAAGTTGTTACACCATAATCATGCACGTACCTTAAGTATAAGAGAAGTTACAACCATTTTGAGTAAAGTAAGAAACATTTTGTAGTGCATTTTGTTACTACATATATGATGATATACAAAGCCCCCACGTTGCAGTGGGGAACATAAAACCGTGCCAAGTTGCTCCAATGTTATACTACCGCCAACGACCATCAACGCAGAAAAAACTCGTAAAAGAAAATAAATAAAAATGAAAAAAGTAACATTAGGCGAAACATAGACACTACTAGAAAACATCATTTTTCCCACAAATTTTCTACAACTCAATTTTTGCTACAAGTTTCCTACCGTTTTCCGACAAAGCGGAAAAACAAAAAAAAAACCCAAAACTTATCCACAATTTTCTGACAAAATGGCCACACAACAAGCATTTGTAGCAATTTTGCAGCAAAATGTATTACCTTTGTGACAAAATTCCTACAAAATAAATAAGAAATTTAAATTATTTGTTACTATGGCAAAATAAATAAGAAATTTAAATCATTAATAATAAATATAGAATAATATTAAAAACATAATTTTGTGGGAAATTTGTAGCTTATTATTCCATATATAAATAAGCAAGTTTTTTTGTGTATAACCACTTGTACCTTGTGCTTTGAGAGTTTTTCAAAAAAAACTTGATTTTTTTCTTTTAACCCAAAGGTTTTTAGCTTTTATAATTTTAACCCTACATAATTTGTTTTTTTTTAACTTTAACCCAAAACTAAACTTGATTTTTTACTTTTAACCCAAAGGTTTTTAGCTTTTGCAATTTTAACCCTACATAATTTGTTTTCTTAACTGTAACCCAAAACTTTTCATTATTTGCAATTTAACTTGATAACTTTTGTCACTTATACTTTTCATCTTTAGCAAATTTTCGTTTTACGTATAGTTCTAAATTTTCCGACTTAATACTACGCAACGTACGAGTGTGGTTCAGCTTTTTTATGTTTTGTTTCAAATTTTGCAAGTTAACACGGCGCAACGTGCATGTGTGGTTCAACGTTTTACCTCTATTTTTTCATGTTTGACAGGTTCGTTGCAACACGCAGATCCTAGGTCGAGTCAGTGTTGGTGGTCGATGACGGTTGTGTGACATTAGTACTATTTGACACCGTTTTACGCCCCGCCGCAATGCTGGGTGTGTGATGCAGGAGCATATCAGCATATCTTATATTTTTATTTAAAATTTGAATTTCCAATTTTATCTTTTTTCATAGTTATAAATAGGGCATCTAGGGTTTATTGTTTTGGGGGTTTTTTGTTGAATTTGATTATAAAGAACTTTGTTCTTGGAACCCTTGGTTCATTTTATCGGTCTTTGATTACTAATTCTTCTAGAGCCATTTGAATGCTTCCGTAACTGCATCAGGTGGTATCAGAGCCAGGTTTTCAAATGGCTCAACGTGATGCAAACTACATTTTTACTTGTCGAAACGCCGACCGAGGCAACGATAAAATCGTGTTCGATTCACAAGATCGTAAGATCCAGGAAACTGACTCAAATGATGTCATCTGGGATGAGATCGTTGGGAAAGAGGAACATCCTGAAGACTGCGATGGTTACAAGTTTCAGGAAACCGACTCAGAGGCTTTCATCCGGGATGAGAACTGTGGGAAGGAGGAGTATCCTGGAAATTGTAGCATTATCTATCTGTCACCTCCAGTGTATGATGAATACCAGGACGAGGAATGGTATTCTTGGGTTACCCGCGGTGATCGGAACTTACCGGGTGATGAATCGTGTTCTAAAAGTCGTAATGTTGAAGGTGTTACATCGGTAAAAAGCAGTGGTGTTGCAGTGGTTCCGGCTGGCAAGGCGATGGCTAATGACGGTCATACGATGGAAGAAGAGGTTGGTTCGGTTCAAGTGATCACCGATGAATTAGGTAAGTTTGTTACTATTGAGAAGAATTTTGGATCATGTGTTATGGATAATCAAATCGAAGTTTCTTCGATCTTGAAAGTACCACAACAACAATCTGTTATGGAATCGAAGTTGCCTGATCATGAGGTTTCAGTTACACTGAAGCCTGTTTTGTCCGATGAACCGGGTTTCGAAAGTTGTCATGTTGTTGTTGGTGATACTATGGAGGCTAACAACGGTCTAGTGGCAACTTGCGGTACTCAAACAAACTCTTTGGAAACCCCTAACATCTTGCAGGAAGTTTCGATGGAATTGGACTTTGACCGAGAAAAATCAGGTTTTCAAATGGAAACAGATAATATAATTAATGCAAATATTAAGGTTGCCAAAGATACGAAAGGAAAAGATGGTACACGTGGTGACCCAGCTAATTCACGGGATTTAAATAAAGAATGCTATAAGATAGTGAGCCATGAAATTAAGTTAAACGGTGGGTTGGTAGATCTGGTGATTGAGCCTGCAATGAAATTAACTCAGCATCCTCATATATTTAGTGGGCTTTTGAATGGAGTTATTTATGATCCCATGGGCTCACAACTAGTAACCGTATTGATAGTAGTTGGTGGGCCTATTTCGTGTCTATCGAATTATACTAACGAAGTGGGAAAAAATGGTGGAAAATTGGTTAGGCTAAACATTTACTTTATGAAAAAAGGCAATAGGGTTCATGGTTTACATTTGGATGGCTATCTAGTTGGAGCTGAATTAGAGCGTGTGAAGTCAATAGTGAATGAGACGTAGTCCATTCCATTCGACCCAGGTGGTGCCACCAGGCGAGGCGAGACGACTCGTGAAAAAAAATTATTTGGATGCGTTGTGGTAATAATAAATCAGAACCGAGTTGATGTTCCTTACGATCCGGGTGGCTTTGGTCCAAAGGCAAAACTCGATGACGAGTTTTTTCGAAGACGGGGAGAATGATGCAGGAGCATATCACCATATCTTATATTTTTATTTAAAATTTGAATTTCCAATTTTATCTTTTTTCATAGTTATAAATAGGGCATCTAGGGTTTATTGTTTTGGGGGTTTTTTGTTGAATTTGATTATAAAGAACTTTGTTCTTGGAACCCTTGGTTCATTTTATCGGTCTTTGATTACTAATTCTTCTAGAGCCATTTGAATGCTTCCGTAACTGCATCAGTGTGCTTTGGGGGTTTTCTAAAAAAATGGTTATGCATATGGTTGTCGTGACCTTGGCTTTGGGGGTTTTCCAAAAAAAAATTGATTTTTTTTTACTTTTCACCAAAAAGTATTTCATAAATTACTTTTAACCCAAAACTATTTGTTTTTTTTTACTTTTAACCCAAAACTTTTTATCTTTTGCAATCTATCCTCGCAACTTTTTTTACTTTCAACTTTGGTCCTTTATAGTTTTCATTTTCCGCAAATTTTCGTTTTATGCTTGGTTCTAAATTTTGTGACTTAACACATCGCAACGTGCGTCTTTGGTTTAACGTTTTTACGTTTCGTTCTAAAGTTTGCGAGTTAACACGACGCAACGTGCGTAGTGGGTGAACGTTTTTACATCGTCTATTTTTTCCTGTTTGACAGGTTTAACATAATGTGTGGGTCCTAAATCGACTTAGTTATAACTAAAGAATCCCCGCCGCATTGCGGCGAGTCTCAATTCTAGTTCATAAAAAAACTAAAAAATAGAATTTGTGGCAAAATTGTCGCAAAATTGGCGACATTTGTTTTTTATGAGAATTTTGTCGAAAATTTTGTGAGAATTTTGTCACTAAACTGATTTCCGACAAGTTTATTTCACACCAAAAAATTTGTAGCAAAATTGTAGCAACAACCATTTTCCCACAGATTTCCTACAAATATGGCTGTCACAAAAGACCAAATTTCTAGTAGTGAGATGTAAAATCATTGAACCACACACATCGACTGTGGCGTGTTAATACGAAGAAATTAGACCGAAACGTAAAACATAGAAAAGAATAACTAAGTCGATATAGGACTTACGAGTTGCGACAACCTATCATATGAGAAAAATAGACGTAAAAACATTGAACCACATACGCACCTTACGTCGTGTATGGACACGAATAAAATTTTAACAAAATAAATTAATGTGTATTACAAAAACAAATACATGATTTAAATAAGTAAGAATACTAAAACAAAGAAATCATAAAATAAATAATAATAAAAATAAAGATAATAATAAAATACAATATCCTATGGACCTACAACCAAACATTTTTGAAAAACTCATAAAACATAAGGTACAATACATATATGCAACCCTAATACAATAGGTGCAACCAACCATTGCAAAAAAAAAACACCCTATAAGCACAAAGTACAAACAATGATGCATAACATTGTTTTAAATTAATAGTATAATAATAATAATATTTCTTACCATTACTTGAAGGAATGGAAAAAACACCTCTTTACTAAGGAATGAAAATTGTTATATTTGAAAGGAGTTACATTCCGTTAGAATGTTTATTCCATTACCACATAATAACCAAACATGTTTCTTTTCATTTCACCAAAATGATCCATTGCATTCCACCTTCTATTCCTTCGTATCAAACGCTACCTTACATGATTCACCCAGTTGATCACTTGTTATTAAACAATAATAACTCACATTTTTCAAGTGTTGCATTGCATTAATAGTGTGGGCCTGTGAGAAACTGTGTGGCAACAAGCCCATGATGTTAGTGGACCAAATGAGTGAAGCTGGCTCAATGATGGGTCCGGTGTAATTGCTTCCTTATAAATCTGGGCCCATGCATCTACGTATGGACGTATGGTCTCTATAGACATGAAGTCAATGTTCACATAAATAAACAAAAGTACAATGTTTGTCCTTGTAATTTTGTCGGTCTCGATGATTTTTCCCGTTTTAAAACATAAACATCATTCAGACTTCAAACAATTTGTTTAACTGTGTTTAATTCTAAACTAGTAATTATATCCGTCGTGCGTTGCGGTGATGGAGATGTCGAAATTTACGGTAACTTGAATTTTACCTTCGAATGAAAACATATTATATTTGATCAAACTCGTTTCCGAACAAAATTTACGTCAAAATGTTAGACCAACTGAAAACGTATGTAAAAATATAGACCAATTGAAAACGTAGTATTACATTTGACCTAACTTATTTTTTTAAAAAGTAGGTCGAAACCATAGTTATTAAAGGCGCTAAGCGCACTTAAGGCCCATAAGCCTCGCCTCGGGCCTAGGCGTAAGGCGCAAAAAAAGCGAGGGCCCAAGAAAAAAACGCACATAAATGAAAAAAAATATATATATTATGTATTGAAAAAAATAATAAATATATCTTGTAGGCATATAAAATTAATATTACTCTCTACATATATCTAAAGAACTACTAAATTAGATATTAGAATCATCTATAACTAGTTTCAAAAACAAATTAAAAAATAATTCCTTGTAAAAGAAATTCTAATATATATAGTTGAGTACTTGCTATAATAATTTTAAAATATTTTGAAGTAAAAGATAATCTTTGTAAAAGATATTCTAACATACATATTTGAGTACTTGCTATATTAATTTTAAAATATTTTGAAGTAAAAGATAATCTTTGTAAAAGAAATTCTAACATACATAGTTAAGTATTTGCTATAATAATTTTAAAATATTTTGAAGAAAAATGAATATGTTTATAACTTTTAAGAAAAATGAATTTGTTTATAACTTTTAAGAAATATTTTGAAGAAAAATGAATATGTTTATAACTTTTAAGAAAAATGAATACTTTGTAAAAGAAATTCTAACGTACATAGTTGAGTAATTACTATCATAATTTTATGCACAGTCAGACTCTTTTCTGCAAAATACTGTTAAGACAACTTTTAAGCCATCTAAAACACTGTTAAGATAACTTCTAAACCAAACATCTGCTCTTCTCTTCAAACAATTTCCTTTCTGCGAGTCATGTTATCTTTCATCACCTTCTCCTCTTCAAATTTCTGCTCTCCTGTGATTCATCCATTAGAAGTTCGCGAGAAACTGTGCAGAAATCTGGCCAGAAAAGTAATTGGAAAGTTGTTTTGGCCAGAAACTTACCGGAAGAGCGCCTTTGAGAGCACAAGGTGGTATGGTTGCGCCTCGCCTGAAAATTGCGCTTAGGCGCATCGGGCAAGCGCTTTAGATAACTATGGTCGCAACGTAAACCAACTTAATCTTTTACGAACACGTAAGAAAGTAAGCATGAAAAATGTTACATTGTACAAAAGTGGCCGTGTATGTTGGTGAACGAACCAACAGATTTAAATCAATTCATTAAATATGTATAATTCAGCGATGACAACGGCTTGGTCACCGGCTCAATTATCAATGACGGTGGCGACTGGGTTTCCCGATGTCCGTGAACTCATGGAGAAATGAAAAAAAAAATAACACAGCGAGCGATTTAATGAATTTATTATTTGCATTTGATGATTTGAATGACTTAATCAAATATGATTATATGTTTAATGATGGCAATTAATATAACAATTATCATCGTATGTTTCTAAAGTTAATTCATGATAAGTAATGAAACAATTTAATATGGTATTGGTTATATTTTATGAAAGTGAAATGATTTGCCGGTTTCATTCATGGAAGAAAAAGAAGAAGGAAAATGTTGTTTTAAGGGGTTGGCTAAATGCACCCCCTTTTTTACTAGCCATACCCTCTTTCTAAAAATACAATTTAAAAGTTGTTAAATTTCACCTCTCTATACAATTCAAATATTGTTTTTGAAGACACTTTCTCTAACTAGTATTTTATTATGTTTCTATAAATCGTCACTACAAATTAATAAAAAAAAGAAATATTTTTTAAACTAAAAAAAGTTTTTGAACTTTTTTTTGAAAAAACAGTTGATTTTATATTTTTATATTTATTTCATATTTAAATTCTCTCATCTTTCTATTTCTATTAGTATCATTATTATATTAAAATGTATTATAATATAATTAACAATTTTTATTTATTAAAAGTAATAAAATGCAAAAAGAAAATGAAACCTTAACTAGCACATTAGGTAGTAAAATGCTTTGATCAAAGCATGTAATATCAATCAATAATCGACATAAGTTGAAATTTAATTTTTGTGAGAGTATGTTATTGACTAATCAAAATCATTATCTACAAATTAAAGTGGTGATTCTTAAATATATTTCTCTTCTTTTAACTCAAAAACTATATTAAATTGATTGGCTTCAAACCTTCATTTAAATTTTTGTGTATTATTGTTTATACAAACTAAATTCAAATTCCCACTTCAAACCGTAATGAACGAAAAAAAATCTCACCTCAAAATTAAAATAACTCGCCTCAGTTTAAAACATAAGAAAACGATTTTTTTTTTCAAATAACAATTTTTTTTTTAAATGAAATAATGTTTTAAAAGCAAATGCTAGTAATAGTAATAATTAAAATAACAAAATGACGAAAAAATAAATAAATAAAAGGGTTTGAATTGTATTAACATGAAAGTTAAAGGAGGGGGTACGTTCAGTAGAAAAAGGGGTACATTGTTTCTATCTAATGAAGTAGGATTGAAATGAATAAAGTTGAGTTATTAATTATGTTGGGATATTAACCTAATAATGAGAATAATAAATTATTTATTTGATTTTTAAACCACACTACCCACTACCACATGTATATCTTGAATTAAAAGCAAACTAGAAGGATTAAATGGCATGGTTACATGACAAATGTTATGGGGGATTAAATGGCATGGTTACAAGAAACTAGAACTCAGCGTGATTTTGAAGGAGACGATTAGACAAAGAAGAAGAAGATAAGATAATTACTCTAGAGTAAAACTAGCATAATTACACTACATATATTAGTAGCGTACTTATATAATTACTCTAGAGTTATTATGTTTACCGTTACCATTATACTTCTCACCTTTAACATGATAAGCTCATTTGTATAATAATCCACACCTATATGTGTGTGGGTGGGTGTCATGTTTGTCGAAAGGGATATATGAAACGAGTTCTACCATTCTCTTTATTAATTATTACATATTTCTAGATATTGTTATCAAGTTGCTTGTAATTTTTTTTATCATTAAATAACAATACTTATACTATTTATGTATCTATTTTTATAAAATTGTAACCATAAATTAAATCTTTAAATGTACCAACCGTTGCACTATTTTTTCGGATAATGACGACGATTGTGGCACAAGATCTACGTACTTATAACGTCAAAGTAACTAATGGTGTTAATCATCACGAACAATAAGTCTCGTGTGGACCATAAGACTATGTGAAGTGGGCGTTATCCCACTAGCACATCACTGCATAGGGGCGCTACATACCATTCATTATGTGGGCACAAAGCAGGGGCACTATTAAAGGGGCGCTCCCTAGTAACGAGAGAGAGAGAGAGAGAGTAAAACTTTTATATTTAGCCAATCACATATTAATGCATCAATAATCTTTATATAACTTTTATAGTTAAACCACTACACATTTTTTGAGTTTAGTTAGTTAAAGGCTCACTGCCTATGTGGCATGATTCATTCGCCAACGAAACCACTATGCATAGTGTAACTCTAACACGTAACAGTGTGTAGCGTCGTGAATAGGTGATGTGGTAGTGGGTTAATGCCCATTACACATAAACTAAATTCTAAATTTTTATCAAACACTTACTTTGAATTTGAAGCTAAAATATTAAAGATACCTCACATGATTCGCACAAATACGTAGAATAACTTATCAAAGTGGTTTGTGAGAAATTGATACGTCGATTAAGCCTCTATAATATTGAATTTGCAAGTGATAATTGATAATTCTGATAGTGATGCATATATTCTCACTTGGTGTTATGCATGGTTTAAGAGGTGAAAGATCTTTGTTGCTTAATTGGAATGTAAGTCTCGAAAAACTCTCAATATGAACTTAAATTTGAATCATTGTCGGTATTATCGATGTTTATGTATAAGGTTTAAGAAGAAACAATTTGTTGGTGTTTCTTTTCCACCTCCTGTTTACACACATAATTTGTTTAATAAAATCTTTAATTGAAACTCAAACTAACTTTGGTTTTGAAAATTAACCAGGCTGCAATTGTGAACTATGTTAGAGTTCTTTCTATTGTAAGTGAATGTTATTTGGTTATTTCAACACATTAAAGTATACAATTACGTCATGTTTGTGAATTTGTTTTATAATTTGTTAATCACTTAACTGGAAAAACCTAAGGCAAACATGTTAATTAGTGGTACTATCGTGTTGTTGCTAGCTGTGACACTTGTACTCCGTAAACACACGATGTAGGACACTATCTTTTATAAAAGAAACAATGTGTTTTGGTCTCAAAAATTTATTTATTTTGGTTTTACAATTTCACATTTTGATTCTAGTTCATTTTCAAGCTTTAAATCGCTTTCTGGAAAGTTAAACGCGAACTCATGCGTAAACGTAATCAGTTTAATGCGGCAAACACTCTGGAAGAGTGACATAGGCTTAACATACCTTAAAAACTTTTATATAACTTAGAAATAGGTTTTGAAAGCTTTGGTGTGTCAAAAACAAGTTTATTCACACTCAGGGACTATTTGCGTCAAACTGCAAAAATTCTGCAGATTCACATAGTATTGAACATTTTGGAACTTGATCATAAGTTAAATATGCCCTATTACATGGCTTAGAAATAGGCTTTGAGGTGTTTGGTGCGCAAAAATAAACTTTCTTGATCAATAGGGACTAGGAGCGTCAGAAAGTGCATAAGTTTGCATTTTCGCGCATATCTTACGTTTTGAATATATCCGGACTTCCAAAAATTTATGTAATCATTAAAATATTTTATTTTAGTGATTGGCATGATAAAATTCCAATCGTCACTTAATTTGAATCGTTTTTGCGATCATTACGACTTCCGTCGTAATTAACCGAATAACGCAACCGTACGCAGGGGCGGATGTACCATATGAGAAGGGGTAGCCTTCGCTACCCTTTGGCGATCCAGCTGTAGTGTAAATTTTGGAAAATTTTGACATTTTTTTAACGTTTTTTTCGATTTCGTTACCCCTTTCTTTTAAGACGTTACCCCTATGAAAGTTTTCTAGATCCGCCACTGACGTACGACCAAATGGAACCGACATCCGAGATATTTTTGAGCATGTTTTAAGTTCCCTATACTTTAACTTCATTTTAGAGCCTTGAAATGGGGTTAACGGGGCTTAAACGTGCCAAAACGCATCAAAAATCAAGTTCGGAGTTACAGGGGCCTGTTCTGCCAATTGCTGAAAGTTGCTGCCAACACACAAGCTCCATACGGACCGTATGGTAGTGCTTACAGTCTGTAAGCCCTCTCCAGCACAGCAGATTTCATTTTTATAAAACCCAGCTGCTCCTATGGTTTTGCACATAGTTTCTTTGATTCTATGGACTGGTTTTGGATGCCCCTAGTATCACAAAACCTTGTGCCCACTTGTACGCTCAAGATTGAAGCTCAGATTTCAAGAAACGATCCTAACGGTTCTACGAAATCTATAAATACCCCACCCATTTTCATTTCATTTCACACCTTGATCTGATTTCTCTAAGTTGAGGGATGAAATCCTTCATACCTGAGATTATCTAGATCAAACCTTCATTTCTTGGACCCTTTGTAAGTCTCTTCCGTGCTTTTATTGTGTTTTTAGCACGAAAGTCAAACAGTGTTTGACTTTCAGCTTTGACCAGTCTATGGTCAACACGAAGTTCGTTTGAACTTCGCAACATGAGCGTAATCACGATGATTATAGTCTCTTGTGACTATACCTACTGATTACCACGTTGATTAGGTGTAGTGACGAGTCATAGTTTCGGTCAAAATACGCGCATATGCGTGTTTTTCAACCAAACTATTCTTGGGTATCAAAACCGTTTGTTTTGATATCAAACTTGTTTTCAAACCTCGTTAAACATGTTTTAACATGTTTAACTCGTCACTTTTAAGATAGTGCTTATATAGGGTCGTAAGATAAGCGGTCTAAACAACCGCTTAGACTATTGAACCCGACCCGTTTGGTCAATCATTAGGATCCGACCAAACATGTATTGTGACCATAGTTGTATAGGGAATAACCTTCCGAGGTTATACCTTATGGTCACCTCATTTAGTTAGTCGTATGATAGGTAGTTTATATGCCTTAGGAAAATGATCAAAATGCCCTTTTTGCGCATAATTTCATTTTAAACATATGTAACCAATATTTTGACATCTAAACTGATTATATAACATAATTAGATATGTTAAGGCATATAATACTTGTCATAGGACTAGTTAGGCGTCTTGAACGTGCTTTTGCACGAACGACGCGTTACAGTGGCGTAAGCTACCTTAACGGGTCGTAAAGGGTCGTAAGCACTTAGGATATGTTTCGATTTAGAATGTAGGCTTTGTTAAACCATATTACATGAGTTCCAATACTCCTTTGGTTTACAAGACCTCATTCTACCCGATCTTCCGATTTAGGTGTCGATTCCCTAACATAGTATCTGTTACCCTAGGAACCGCTTCAACACTTGAACTCTTGGTCTTTTGAGCTTTGTTATACCCTTTGAACTGGGACTATCGCAACCCCAGGAAAGTACATAGTTCCCCTCTTTTACTGTTTTCAAATGTTTTGGGGTGATTCATATGTTTAATCGACCTGTTTTCAAAATGTATGGCATCCGTGTGTTCACTAAGTGCTTTTATGTGTATTATTCCGATTATGCAAATGCAATGTTTTATCCTTAAGTGATCTACCTATCTTCATAGTTAGATTCATGTAGGATATTTGAAGTACAGTCTTAGATCTTCCTATCTTCATAGTGAGATTTTTAAGAAGTACTTTACAACTCGATTGTTGGTTTTTGTGTAGATTGTTGGTGATTTAGATAAAGAAACTAGATAATACAATAAGCACATGGTGGATACGCCGCTGGTACTTCCTATATATAAGTGCGCTTATTGTATTACCTTTCGTGGCGTAATCCCGAATCACCATTAGGATTTAGGATTGTTTTGATTCAATAATTCAATATGACAAGAACCCAGGATCCCTGTAGTATCTATCTATCTTCATAGTTAGACTTATATGGGATGCTTAGAGTACTAATATTGGAATCCATGTTTGGATTTGTGACAACTCGTAATTTAGAACCCTTCGTTGTATCTTAACGTAACATGCTTGAACGCTATGTGACTAATTGACTTGTTGGTTTAATGAATGATTTAAGTAAACTTATGTGATTATGTGTTGTGCTTGTATGTATGCGTGTGTTTATGTAACCCGAGACACAAGGACCCGACTCGAGACCACCTGGTCTCGAGTGAACAGTTGGGCCGCACCTCCCTTAGCCCACCCGAAAGCCCATAAGGTGCACCATTTGATACGGAAACCATGCCATCATCCACATCTCACTCCCACACTCTCCTACACACTCTCTCTCTCTCTCTAAAACTCTAGGACACCACCACAAACCTCTCCTCACCTCTCTCGGATTCAACCGGTAGCCCCAAAACTGTCGGATCAAACTCGGGATCATCACTCGGACACTCCATTTTATTCGTCTTCTTTACTATCTCGGTGCCTTTTCACAACCGGTTAGTGATTCATGCTAAGTGCTTTTATTTCGGTTGATGATGTGTGATGAGATTGTATGATAATATGCATTTGCTTGTTAAGTTTTATACATCTTTCTTGAAATGCCGATATTAAGATTGTTGTTATCCATGATGAATGCATTATGACTATTGTTGGTGTTTGATAAAGGTGTTGGTTTGATTTGGAATGCACATGTTCATGTTTATTATGTAGGATGTGTTTTAAATAACATAAAAATGGTTGAATGTTGATGATAAATCCTATAGATGCATGTATTGATCGGATATGTTGGATATAGGAACTAATAAGGATGAGTAGGTTGTATAACTATTGTGGTTTATGCTTATTTTGATTAATCAAGTGTGCAAGATGAAAACTCTAATGAAGAACATGATGAATATGTGTCGAAAATAATACAAACATATGAAGAACTTGTTGAATATGATATGGATATTTGAAAATTGATATGTTTGATCCATTTTGGTTAATTGTTAGACAAGGAAACATGTTTGTGAACCCTCATTGGATAGTACACCAAATCATGAAATCTAAATTCTATTGGTTAGTACACATGCTGGCAATCAGCAGGTATGCCAGCCGAGACCTCCGGTTGCGACTCGAGAACACCACATGACAACTCGAGACCGCGGATTGCGACACAGGTTACGAGTCGAGAACTCTCTAGTCTCGACTCGAGACCACACAATGCCAGCACAAGCAGCATAACTCGAGACCACGGTTGCGGGTCCGGTTGCGACTCGAGACCATCTAGTCTCGACTAGTTCATGCATGACTCGAGAACTTGTAGGCTTTAACCCGAGATCGCACAGTCTCGACTCGAGATCTCTAGTCTCGACTCGAGACCACGTACACACACCTTCTGTTTGGACTTGCATACTGTTACAAGCCAAGTTATTGGGCCGGACTTTTGGGTTTTGTTATTTACATACATGTTACTGTTCAACTCGTATGTACTGTTGTAAACCGCCATGTTTATACGTGTATGCCATGAATAATACCTGTATGCTATGTGTTAGATACGTGTAGGGTATACGTGAGTAATTGCACCCACACCTGACCTATACTGGTAATCATATTAGGACACGGTGACCAGCTTATTTAACCAAGTAAATTAAACTGCCGAGCAAACCAAGGTGAGTTCACACCCTCTACAAAGCATGGGATTCCTAGGGGTTGGGAATGGGGTTAAGGAACATGGATTCCTCGTCCTTTCTTGGGTAGGACAGTATTGGTTCAGGAATGTAATTCCTCGTCCTCATGGACAGATAACTCGTACTAGACCAAAACTCTTTCACGAAGTCCCTCCTTTTTATATCGACTTAATCGCCGGGCCAATGGCGAGCGGGTCATTAGTTAGATAGCGCTATTTAGGTCTGACAAGCCTCACACCGTGCCGCAGAGGACGGGCGTGAACTAATGGATCTGGGCACGTCAATGATGATAGACATTGACAGTTCAGGGCACATAAACATGACTACAGTCAGCAGTCGATATGGTAACGAGTCTAGTGTATACATGGGGTAGCCCCCACGGCCGAGAGGCCAGATAACTAACATGGGGTAGCCCCCACGGCTGTATTGCCAGAGTAAATGAGTAAACAAATCACGTTTTCAACTATGGGGTAACCCCCACGGCAGGACGCCAGCTAAAGGAAACTGTTTTTTGGAACAACTTAAAATGAACACCCAACCGTTAACTCACTCAACTTGTTGTTGACTCGTTACTACATGCTTTGCAGGTCAATATGTACTTAGCTAGAGCTTGCATGGAAGAGAGTCGTTGTGGGACATGGACAGCTGTGTGCCATATTAAACTTTGAAACAAATATACTTATGTTTTGGTTTTAAACGTTATGCTTCCGCTTGCAACTTAAACCATGTTTTGTTGGACACCAATTGTATTGGTTGGATTTTATAATCACTTGCGTGCTTGTTCAATATGATTGGTGGCTGGATCCTGGTCAGTCACGCCTCCAAGCGGTGGTATTCCGCAAGTGGATTTTGGGGGTGTGACAGATTGGTATCAGAACCATTGGTTATAGTGAACTTGGTTTTAATAAGGGGAAAGAGTTTTATTAAAATCAGACTATAACCTGTACAGTGCTCTACGATCCACAACGACGCTTCACTCCACATGCAAGGCTCAACATTCTAGGTGATATGATCTGCGTATATATTGCCTACTTGTTAGTTACATAGTACATTGCTCATGGTATGCTTGGTTAGTATAACTACTGTTGCTTGAACACGTGTGTGCTTACTCCCTTCTGCCATCGCACTTTCGCGAACCTCTCTCACTCATGTTTCCCTCTTATATGAAGATCATGAGTGGACGCGTTAACATGACTCAAGCCCAGTTGACGGCTCTGATTAACGAACGAGTTGCTGCGGCACTTGCAGCTGCACACGCAGGAGGTATATCCTGCAGTCCAAACTCATTCTAGGATCTTTAGATCCTACTCTCGTGAACCAACCTTTGTGTTAAACTCTGTCTTTCTTTCACCCACAATAGGTCAGCATGCTCAGCCACCCGTGTGCACTTTTAAAACTTTTATGGACTGCCGACCAACTACTTTCAGCGGCACTGAAGGAGCCGTAGGTCTTCTCCACTGGTTTGAGAAACTAGAATCTGTGTTCGAAATGTGTGAATGCCCTGAGGCGCGCAGGGTGAAGTATGCTACCGGTACTCTCGAGGGTTTAGCCCTCACATGGTGGAACGCTCAGGTTCAAATGCTGGGGTTGGTTGCTGCCAACGCCACCCCATGGGAAACTTTTAAGGAGATGATCAAGGAGGAATACTGCAGTCGTGATGACATTCATAAGCCGGAAGTCGAGTTCTACAACCTCAAGATGACGGGGTCAGAAATTGAGGCGTACACTAAGAGATCGAATGAGCTTGCCTTATTGTGTCCTACTATGGTGGACCCTCCAATTAAGCGAATTGAACTCTTTCTCAAGGGCTTGGTGCCAGAGATCCAAAGTCATGTGACTTCAGCAAACCTCGCCACTATCCAGCAGGTTGTTCAGTTGGCTCACCGTCTTACTGATCAGGCGGTGGAGCAGAACAGGTTACCCAAGCGCATAAGTGCTACAGCTACTTCGGACGCTCCTAGTGACAACAAGAGAAAATGGGATGGAGCTTCAAGCAAGGGTTCAACTTCTGTGCAATCTCAGTCTCAGCAGAGAAAGACTGATGACTACAAGAGTCCCAGTCAGCAATCATCTGGTGGTCAAAGTCATGGTGGGTACAAGGGGAATCACCCCAAATGCAATCGCTGCAACCTACACCACAACGGGCCATGCACCAGGGGCAACTGTAATCGGTGCAACAAGCCAGGTCACGCCGCCAAGGATTGCAGAAGCTTGTACCCCGCAAACCAGAGTCGTCAGCAACAAGCCCCACAGAACCAGCGACAGCAGCAGCAACAAGGTATCAACAAAGGGTGCTTTCAGTGTGGAGCTGAAGACCATTTCAAGAAAGATTGCCCCCAACTGAACAGGAACTAGAACAACAACAATAATCAGGGGAATGGTAACAATGGGAACAACAACAACAACAATGGTGCCAGGGGGCGGGTGTTCGTGATTGGCCAAGGTGAAGCAAGGAATGACCCCAACGTTGTGACGGGTAAGTTCCTTCTCGACGACTTTTATGTTACGATTTTATTTGATTTGGGTGCCGATACTAGCTACGTGTCACTAGAAGTTAGTCGAATGCTTAAGCGTATTCCAACACCTTTGAATAACAAGCACACCGTAGAACTAGCAAATGGTAAAAGTTTAGAGGCCGCACACGTAGTCAAAGGTTGTAAACTTATTCTTGCTAACCAGACCTTCTCTATCGACCTCATTCCTATCGTCTTGGGTAGTTTCGACGTTGTCATTGGGATGGATTGGTTATCCCAACACCGAGCAGAGATTCTTTGCAACGAGAAGATTGTTCGTATTCCTGGTTCAGGCAATGAACCTCTCATGATTCGTGGCGACAAGAGGCGTGCTGTGGAGAACGTCATTTCTCTCCTTAAGGCCCAGAAGTACTTGAGAAAGGGGCACACTGCCATTTTGGCTCTCGTTACTGACACCTCGAAGAAAGAGAAGAAGCTAGAAGACTTTCCGATTGTACGCGACTATCCTGAGGTATTTCCTGAGGAATTACCCGGCCTTCCGCCTCATCGCCAAGTCGAGTTTCAGATTGAACTAGCTCCTGGAGCTGCGCCTATAGCTCGTGCACCTTATCGTTTGGCTCCATCAGAGTTGGAAGAACTCTCTACGCAACTACACGAACTCTTGGATAAGGGTTTTATTCGTCCTAGCTCATCGCCCTGGGGAGCTCCAGTGCTATTTGTGAAGAAGAAAGACGGTACCTTTAGGATGTGTATCGACTATCGTGAACTCAACAAAGTGACGGTGAAGAATCGTTATCCTCTACCACGTATTGACGACTTGTTCGATCAACTGCAAGGGTCGAGCTACTATTCGAAGATCGATTTGAGATCGGGTTATCACCAGCTGAGAGTCCGAGAAGAGGACGTCTCCAAAACAGCTTTTAGAACTCGTTATGGACACTATGAGTTTTTGGTCATGCCTTTTGGGTTGACAAACGCACCTGCGATTTTCATGGACTTGATGAATCGAGTGTGCAAACCTTACCTGGACAAGTTTGTTATAGTCTTCATCGACGACATCCTGATCTATTCCAAGAGTCAGGAGGAACACGAGCGGCATCTACGACTTATTCTGGAACTCCTTCGAACGGAACAGCTGTACGCAAAGTTCTCGAAATGCGACTTCTGGCTTCGTGAAGTCCATTTCCTAGGCCATGTGGTGAACAAGGATGGGATTCACGTCGACCCATCCAAGGTAGACTCGATTAAGAACTGGCCTTCACCTCGTACACCAACGGAAATTCGCCAATTCTTGGGTTTGGCAGGTTACTACAGGAGATTCATAAAGGATTTTTCTAAGATTGCACAGCCTCTTACCTCCCTAACGCAGAAAGGCGTTGTTTATCGCTGGGGAAATGCACAGGAATTAGCATTTCAGCATTTAAAGGATAGACTTTGCAGCGCACCTATCCTTTCCCTGCCAGAGGGCACAGACGACTTCGTGGTTTACTGCGACGCATCAATTCAGGGTCTTGGTTGCGTGCTGATGCAACGGGATAAGGTTATAGCCTACGCCTCACGCCAACTCAAAGTTCATGAAAGAAACTACACTACGCACGACTTAGAGCTGGGAGCTGTTGTCTTTGCACTTAAGTTATGGCGACATTACTTGTACGGTACCAAGTGTGCCATCTACACTGACCACAGGAG
>JARYGA010036619.1:0-37766 GCA_030545235.1 Helianthus tuberosus | reverse complement strand
TTGTTCTTGGTGGATTGAAGCCAAAACATGAAGTTCATAAGAACACCATGATGACATCATCCTAGAACACCTCAAATCCAGTGATTTCAGGGTTAAAAGTGAAAATTGTTCGGTGAAAAAGATGAAGAATCAAGTGTAGATCATAGAAGTACAAAGATTTCGGAAGAAACTTACAAGAATCGAGAGAAATCGAGAGAAAGGTGTGCTTGAGTGTCTGGTTCGGGTGAGGAGTTGTGACATCAAATGATTGTGACAGGTGGTGGTATTTATAGGGTTTCCAAAAGAGGAAAGTGCACTGTGTCGAGTGGGTGTCCGATCGGATGGCTGTCCGATAGGATGGCAATCCGATCGGTTGACCATCCGACCGAGCAGTCGCTCGATCAAGTGGCTCCGACGTTTGAGTTTTGGCGTTTCGATTCACGTGTTGAGCGTTGCGATGCGATTCGAGGGAGCGATTCGAGGGAGCAATTCGAGGGAGCGATGCGATAGTATTACCCATTAATCCTAAATACTATATCTAACATACAATCACTATAATTAACTTGCGTTTAGCGTCCGTGATTCGATTGTGATTGAGTTGCGATTGCGTTTCGATTAATCACCACATCATAACATAAATATACATGCACAAGTAACACTTAAGTAGCACACATCCGATCGGATTGCCATCCGACCGAGCAGTTGCTCGATCAAGTGGCTCCGACGTTTGAGTTTTGGCATTTTGATTCACGTGTTGAGCGTTGCGATGCGATTTGAGGGAGCGATGCGATAGTATTACCCATTAATCCTAAATACTATATCTAACATACAATCATTATAATTAACTTGCGTTTAGCATCTGCGATTCGATTGTGATAGAGTTGCGATTGCGTTTTGATTAATCACCACATCATAACATAAATATACATGCAGAAGTAACACTTAAGTAGCACACACACGTAAAACTATATCCAGAACGCATAAATTCGAGTTGCGAGTGCGATTGCGATGCGATAAGTGATAAAATATGCGAGAAATGGCGATTAAACCTTGATTACTAACAAGTACTCCACATAATACAGCTAATGAGATAAAATAAATAGATTATCTACAAGTCAAAGAAGTCAAAACAGGAGTTGAGCAAGGGGTGACTGATCGCAATTAGCAACCTTTTCTTCCTTTGACTTCAATCTTGACTTTGACTTTGACTTTCGAAACACGGGGTGTTACAATGGTGGTGGCCGGCCGATAACAGAGGTGTCGGCTGGGAATAATGGGGTAGGGTTTTGATGTTTATTTGTGTATGAGTGTTTGATTGCAGAGAACAATGTTGGGAGGGAAGAAGCTGTGGTGTTGTTTAGGGTTTTCAAATCTAGAAGAAGAAAGAGAGCAGGTTTGTGTGCGTGTGTTGCTTTGAGTGTTAGAGGTTGAAGAAGATGATTGGGCTTTCAGGGGTAATATAGTCATTTCACACATAGTTAACTGAGAAATTTAACAGAGGTTAGGTCAGGGGACCAACCGAGTGCATTTTTGACAACTTTTGGGACCACGCGTGTAATTAGTAAACCACTAGGACCAAGTCTGCAATTTTTGCAAACCACAGGGACCAACCAAGCATTTAACTCTTACTTATATTTCTTTATCATATTTAAAATAATATTATTGATAGTCTTGTGTCTTTGGGATTATCTTTTCTTTTAATCACCTAGAATTGCAAAACTTTTGTGATCAGAAGATAAGAGTAACACAATGATGTCAAACTTTTGACGTGATTACTGACTTTAGAACTACATCATCTTATCGTTGAAATTCTAAAGAAATATGCTATTTGTCAAAGTGTACATTGAATAGTTCTTACCTTCCTTAATTTTTATTTTTTATTTCGAATGATCAATTTCAAGATCTAAGGCTATATGTACCATTAGGCATTGTTTTATTTTATTTTATTTTTTACAATCTGACACTCGAGATCAATATTAGAACAACTCGAAATCAACTGACTTGATTATTAAATACTTTTGTTTTATAAAACCTTACACTATTAT
This sequence comes from Helianthus tuberosus, assembly GCA_030545235.1. Lineage (NCBI taxonomy): Eukaryota > Viridiplantae > Streptophyta > Magnoliopsida > Asterales > Asteraceae > Helianthus > Helianthus tuberosus. The sequence goes on along the minus strand of JARYGA010036619.1, from coordinate 35,742 downwards.
GTTTTATAAACCTAACTTTTAAATAATCATTCAACTAATTCTTTTGATTGGTTTAAAATTTGCTTAACTAAAATAACATTTTTTTCAAGTTCTCACTTGTGCCCAAAAGTGATGTGTTTACTTGTGGCGTTATTTAGTGAACTTAAGCATAGTCACTTAGGTGTATATCCTTATTATATGAACAAGCATAGTATAACACTTGCCTTATTACATTTGTTCATATGATATACACATGACTTCTGCCTAAGATGCATGAGTGTTTCATTTTATGCCCAAAGGTAATGTGTTACACTCATGTCTCGCAAACTTTGACTTGTGCCTAAAATTATGGTGTTTCAACTTCTGCCCAAAGATGATGTGTTACACCTAATCTGCACATTCTGACTGTTCATAATACTTGTATGATTGGCCATAGCCAAAGCTAAAACCGTCATTCAAGTAGAACCTTATTTAAAATTGGTGTGTATAAATAATGTTATCACGGCTTCCTTAATATAATGGTCTTAATTTCCGCCTGACTTAGGTTTAGGTTACCCATAAGTCACTCTAACTTCTTCTTTTGCATTGTATCTTATTCTTCTCATTTTAATCCACTATCAGCTCCTGTTATGGCTATTGATACTTTGACTGGTGCGAACTATGCTTCGTGGAAGGATTCTCTTAACCTTACTCTCGCACTCATGGAGTTTGACTTCGCGCTAACTGAAAACGCTCCCCCTGCTCTTACTGATAAGAGTACTGAAGCAGAAAAACTACTCCATCAAAAGTGGGAGAGAGCTAATCGCCTGTCTCTTATCTTCATGAAAAAACTCGATAAGTCCTGCTATCATTCCTGACGCTGCTACAGCTAAGAAATATTTGACTAACGTGGAGGCTCAATTCCAAGGGACGTCTAAGGCGCAAGCCATCACCCTCATTCTGAAATTGGTGACTACAAAGTATGATGGGATCAGCGGTATTCGTGAGCACATCCTGAAAATGAATGACATGGCCCAAAAGCTCAAGGGATTAAGCATGGAGATTAGTGATGGCTTTCTGGTGCATTTTATCATGACGTCTCTGCCCGCATCTTATGAAGTATTCAAAGTCAACTATAACCTTCAGAAGGACCAATGGAAGATGAACGAGTTGATTGCTATGTGCGTGCAAGAAGAAGAACGTCTGAAACTGGAGAAAGCCGATGTTGCTTACCTGATGACTACTGACTCGAAGAAAAGGAAAGGGAACTACAATAAGAAGCCTAATGTAAAGGTCCAAAAGTGGGATACAGGTGCAAGTGCTTCTGGCTCTAATGACTCCAAAGGGAAGATTCTGTTGGACCGGTTTCCAACCCTAAACAGTCAGTTGAGAACGTTCATCTTCAAATACAAAGGCGAAATCAATGCACATGAAGTTACAACAGCTTTTCCTTTCAATTTTCTTCTCTATTGATGCTTTTTTATTACAATTTGACAGAGTTTCATTGCCTAGCACATGAGATGATTTCGCTCCAAGTTACACAACTAACTATCTGATTTCGCTCATGGTAGCTATATATAGACCAGCTGATTTCGCTTATATGGCAGTCCATATAAGCGAAACCCCATTATGACACATAAGCGAAACCACCTATCTAACCCTATGAGCGAAACCCTAGATGACCTAAAAAGCGAAATCACCTACTAAATGTACATATAAGCGAAATAGCAAGCTCTGATTTCGCTTTTAATGACCAACATGTCATTATAAGCGAAATTAACATATTAAACCCTAATTTCGACTTTCAAGCTCTAATCTTGACATAACTTGACCTAAGACTTAATGCAAACGTAGTCAACAGACATCCCATGCACCAACATACTCCCCCTTGGATGTTGACGAAGTCTTCATCTCCGAGTCTTCAGTCTTGGTCTTTTCTCCAACTCTGTCTTCACATCATAAACATCTCTATCTTCACAGGTTTAGGATCACAACCTAGCTCCATCTTCAAACTCCCCTTTGACTGTTGATCCAGACTCCCCCTTTCACAGACTCCCCCTCTCAATATGCTAGAATCTGAGGTCTTAATCTAGTTCAAGCTTTGACAATTAGCTTCCGTGGGAATGATGAAGTCCAAAACCTGTGTCTCAAACATCAATCATTACAAACTATCTTTTCACAAAATCACACAGTCTATCAGTACTAGAAATCCACTCAAGTATTCAGGTCCAAGTTAATGACCCTGGTCACTCGATTAAACTACCAAGTTCAATTTAATGACCTTGGTTGATCATTTGACGAATCAAACTGATTTTAAAAACAACAATTTACACATTTTCTGAAAATAACAAGTATCAAGTTAATGAACTTGCTTTTGACTTTTTAATAAATCAAACTTCATCAAGATAAGCTCTCCTCATTCTTCAGTCCAGAATCTCCTGCATCTGCTTCAATCATCTGAGAATTCAACAATCAACTCTCCACTTTGGTCTGTTAAAAATAAAGCAGAAATAAAATCTTTTTGGATTTTAACAAAGTGTTCTAAACTAAGAAATGAAATACAGAAAACTTAAATTGCAGAAAGTAAACTATTTACAAACTTATTTTTGGCGAGCGTGTCAGAGAATCATATCAGCTATACGACAAGTCAAAAGTACCGTTAAGCTTCAATTTCATACTCAGAATTAAACAATTCGCGTAGATTGTCGATATACTGATCCATTTTAAATTTTCACACAAATTTCAATCTGTCCAGGATACGGATTTAGTGTTTTAAAGACTTAAACTTATACATGTGTCCCACCTCTTGAATATACTCCCGTATCCAGATCCCGATATTCAGTCTTACTGGTAATTATAACACAAATGATATCTGTAGGGGTTAATAAATTATGAAGAATCATGAGAGCTCAGGTCAGAACTACCGTTCAGCAGAGAGATTATGACTCAACTTTTGGGTCTGTCCCCTTTAGAGGATCTTTTTTACAACAGCATTGCTAAGCAATTTTATTGTCTTATCATATATGCTGAGGGTGATGCTATGTTTCAAGCATTGCGGAAAGTATTATTCAAGGACTAGGTCAGAACTTCCATTCAGCAGAAGTCCCGGACTAATACCCCAGATATCACTGAGTATAAAAACCTAGTATATCAGAAAAAGGAATCTTTCAAACGAGATTTCAGGGGTTACCTATATATCCAAGTAGTGTTCCCCACGAAATAAGCAAGTAAGATTTAAGTTTATATCCCGAACAAACCTACTAAATGTGCAAAAACCTATCGGCACATCATCGGCGAGACTGTTTAACACATTTAAACATTCCATTTCTTTAGCATACAGTGACTGTCAGGCCGATGTACTATCATTTTCCCTTTTTACACAAGCTCTTTTTCAGATTTTATCATGTTTTTGTATTTTTGCATTTTTTACTGTTTTTGTATTTTCTGAAAAATAAACTATATACATCTATCTACTCCCCCTAAATACCAAAACAAGTAAAAAATCGACAAACCATTGCAGATTGTTTTTCGTCTTCATCCGCAACAGTACTCTCATCAACGCCAATTATGTCATCCGACACCGAAAGAAGCTTCATACCATTCAGTTTTAACAAATATTGAAACCGATTTTTATCAAAAGCTTTGGTATGTAAATCAGCTTTCTGTTCGTCAGTGTGGATTTTCTCAATTCGTATCAACTTTTTCTCGAAACAATCACGAATAAAGTGATGACGAATTTCTATGTGTTTAGTTTTAGCGTGATGTACTGGATTCTTTGTTATATTTATAGCTGCCTCATTATCAACAAAAAGAGGTGTGTTAAGAAACTGCAAACCGTAGTCGCACATCTGTTGCTGTATCCACAGGATCTGAGAGCAGCAACTGCTAGTAGAAACATACTCTGCTTCACATGTAGATAGCGCCACAGACGTTTGTTTCTTACACTGCCAGGTAACCAATCTAGATCCAAAGAACTGGCATCCTGCAGTTGTTGATTTTGAATTTACTTTGCAGCATCCGAAATCCGAATCGGAATACCCTTCGAGCGTAAAATCGCCTTTCCTAGGATACCACAACCCCAATGAAGGAGTTCCTTTCAGGAAGCGCAATATCCTCTTCACAATGATCATATGCGAAGCTCTCGGGTTAGATTGAAATCTTGCTGCGAGGCACGTTGGGTACATGATATCAGGACGTGAAGCAGTTAAGTACATCAATGAACCTATCATGGATCGGTAGAACGTTTCATCAGCCCTGTATCCGGTGAGATCTGGGTGAATCCCATGATTTGTTGCAAGTGGGGTAACAGCTGGAGTAGAACTTGACATCCCAAATTTCTCTAGAATATCACGAATGTACTTCGTTTGGTGAATGAAAATTCCCTCAGGTAGTTGTTCAACTTGTAAACCCAGAAAGAATTTCATCTCCCCCATTGATGACATTTCGAACTTTTGCTTCATTACTGATTCAAAGTTTTTGCACAGACTCTCATTCGTTGACCCAAAAATTATATCGTCCACATAAATCTGTACTATCAGAAGATGACCGTCGACCTCATTAGTGAAGAGAGTGGCATCCACTTTTCCATGAATGAACTTGTTGGCTAGAGAGTGGCATCCACTTTTCCACGAATGAACTTGTTGCCGATTTTACATCTAGCTGATATACTTTGAAGTTTTTCTAAGATGCAAATGCTAAGAAGATTCTGATCGCTTCTAGTCGAGCAACTGGAGCATACACTTCAGTGAAATCTATACCCTCCTGCTAACAGAAAACCTGGACAACGAGTAGAGCTTTGTTTCGAACCACAACTCCTCTATCGTCTCTCTTGCACTTGAACACCCACTTGGTGTTTATCTTCCTCTGACCATCTGGCAAATCCACTAACTTCCACACTCCCAACTTTTCGAATTGACTAAGTTCCTCCTGCATTGCATTGACCCAAGAATCTTCAGTAAGCGCCTCTTTGTAAGTTCTTGGTTCAACCTGCGAGATAAAACAACTCATTGAGAATTCAGTTTGCAAAGGAGCAACTGTTGTATAAAAACATGTAAGCCCTTTATCAATCTGTCTTCGAGTGTGAACGCCTGTCTGCAGTTCTCCAATGATCAAATCCTCTGGATGATATGAAAGAGCTCGTGGCTTTACTTCGCCTGAAACATCTACCTCACCTTCCAGATTAGTAACATTCTGATTTGCACCTTGTTCACTGGCTGGGTTTGTTTGACTTGAAAACTGAATTTGCTCCCCCTCAGAATCTGAATCACCACGATCAAAGACTGGCATGTTTTCAGCTTCTTGATTATCATTCTGATCCGACTAATTATCCTGAGCAACTTCATTTTGTTAAACATCATCATGTTCACCAGCATTACTCGGACCTGCTTCATTATCATTTGAAGTTTCCCGTGGTCGCCTTGAATACTCAGCTGGGAAACTTTGCTGTGACTCGTATTCGCGCAAACTATCCAACTCATCAAAGAAATCTTCATCATCCTCTGATTCTTCTCTCATGTCAAACGAATCCCACTGTTTGTCATAATGATAACGCCATGAATCTCCAGGATTTTGCGGCGGCATAGTATAACCTTGACATTCAACATTTCCAGCTTCAATAATCCGCTTCTCACTTGGAACGAAGACACGTCGCATCGGATTTGCATAACCAACAAATATTCCCTCAATGCACTTCGGACCAAACTTTCCATGAGGCTCTATAACAGTACAGGGTGACCCGAACGGTTCTAGATACTTCAAATTCGGTTTGCGGTTATTGATTAGCTCAAAGCATGTTTTGTTGAACTTCTTGACAGTGAGAACCCTGTTGAGCGTATAGCATGCGGCGGAAACAGCTTCAGCCCAAAAATTTATCGATAACTTTGAATCTGCGAGCATAGTTCTAGCCGTCTCGATTAGTGTCTGATTTTTGCGTTCTGCAACTCCATTCTGCTGCGGAGTGTACGGAGCACTAAACTCATGCAATATACCTCTTTCATCACAAAATTCTTCCATCTTGCTATTCTTGAATTCAGTACCACTGTCACTACGAATTCTTTTGATACGCCTTTGGTACAGATTCTCAATTTTCTTGAACAACGCCATCAAACTGTCAAATGTTTCGTCTTTCATCTTCAAGAAAGAAACCCACGAAAATCTGGAATAATCATCAGTAACGACCAAACAATAGTAATCTCCTGTAATACTTTTGATATTCACGGGACCAAACAAATCCATGTGAAGTCTTTCCAGAGGTCTCGAAACTGAATTGACTTGCTTTGTAGGGTGTGACTTTTTCTTCTGCTTGCCTTTAACACAGCTAATGCACTCCTCTTCCAGATGAAAACCTTTGACATGAACTCCAAGAACCAAATCATTGTGCACCAAGTGATTCATCTTCCTTAGGTGAATATGCCCCATCTTGCGGTGCCACAATCTCGATTCTTTCTCAGTTGCTCTAGACACAAAACAATGTGCTTGACCAGTAGTTGTAGTTGCTACACTCATATCTAACACATATAAATCATTTACTCTAGGTGCCCGCATGATAATCCATTCTTCAGGGATAACAAATCCTGGTTTCAAGATTAAACATTCTTTGTCTGTGAAGTGAGTGGTATACATATTGTCACAAATCTGCGAGATACTCAACAAATTGTTCTCCAGCTCAGTAATGTAGTTAACTCTTTCAAACGTAACAATCCCATTGGATAACATTCCTTCACCAATAATTCTACCACCTTCATGACCAGCAAATCCCACATAACCACCATTAATATTTCTCACATCCTACAGCAACGCAGTCTTCCCTGTCATATGTCTTGAAGCTCCACTATCCATGATCCATCTGGATACAAGTTTTGGAAGATCCTGCGCATAACAAACTTTGACTTAAACTTTAATAAAGATGCCGATTCATGCTTCGCGATCAAGGAAGCTCCGGCAATTCAAATTGTTTAGTCGAACATGGAGTCCACCCAGGCCTCATCAGCCTTAGGTGTAACCTTGACTCTCGCAATTTGAATTTTGAAGTTTTCAGCCTTCAAAGGTGGAAAATTTGCATCATAATCAATTTGAATTGAATCCTCAGAAGGTGAAATCTTTTTCTCAGTTTTTGGTTTCCAAACTTGTTGAGATAATGCAACCCGCTTGTAAAATTTGTCATTTTTAGTTACCACTTTCTTTACGGGTTTATTTTTCACTTTGGTGTTGTCATTTTTCACACTCTTTTTCTCAACAACGATTGGTGCTTTACCCTTTTCGTCAACTTTCTTCTTTTGAATCTTCACAGTTTCAGTCTTAGGCTTCACATTGGTACACTTTCGTGCAATGTGACCAACTTGATTACATCTGAAACATGTTCGAGTATCAACAACTCTACTTGTGCCTTCAGACTGAGACTGTGAAGCTCTTTTCTCAAAGAACTATTCATTCGATTTTGAAAAAATCTCTTTCTCTTCATCAGCAAGTGAACTCGAACTGTTCACAAACTTTTTCTTTTCAGCAAACCTCTTGTTTGGAACAATTTTTTTTTATAATTCGTTTCACCCTGATAACCACCCGACCAGTTATTTCGGTTGTTAATATAAAAACGTGGTGGATTAACAGATTTCTTGTAGTATGATTTATCTTTCTCAAAACTCATTTTTCTCTTTGTTTGACTCAAATTCTTCACTTCTGACAACTCAACTTCGACCAACTGGAAAACGTTTGTCAATTTGTTCACATTTACATTCACAATCGGAAACTCAGAATCCGAAAACAACTTATCTGAACCCAACATCTTGTACATGACAAGATTTGATTCTTCATTTAAGTTGTTCTTGGACTTTTGTTTCGGAATATAGTTGTCCAAGAAACACCCATCTTCCTCAGTAGTGTTACTATCCGTTTTTAGCACATTTTCAACAACACCTTTTACAATATCATTTTGAACACTATCGTTATTGGAAGATGTGAACGTGACATCAATTGAATCCGGAAGATTCATTTCACTTTCTTCTTCAATTTCAACCAACCCTGATTGCTTTTTCATGTAGTTATCAAGAACAGGTGGTGGAACTTGATGAAAACCCACCCCAGTTCCATCAGAGTACACATCTTCGCCTGCTTTGTCTTTCCCGATGGGTTTGGGAATAATGTGGTGCAAAACAAAGCTTGCGGAGCTGTAACTGTTAAGCTTTAACTGGATTCGCTCGTTTTCAATTTCAGCCTTTTGAAATTTAAGTTTCAGTTTAGCGATTTCATCCAGTTGTTGGTTGATTGATTCTTCTTTTACTCTAAGCACTGCTTTTAGTTGAACGTTTTCTTTATAAGTTTTACCATTTCGATCATCATTATCTTTCATTGTGCTTTTGAGTTTTTCAAACTTCTCAGAAATCTGACGGTTTTCAAGAATTAACTTTTCATTTTCCTTTTTAACTCTTTCATGATCAATTTTATCATTTTCAATTTGGTTAGTTAATTCTTTTATCCGTTCAGTTGAAGCTTTAACTCTTTTATCACGATCAAGAATTTGATTCTCAACGCTTCTGACTTTTGCTGTCAGATCTTCAACTTTCTTACCATTGAGATACGTGACTGTATTACAAAATTTGCACTCTTTGATGCAATTTTTGCAATCAACATTTCCATCAATTTTCTTACCTGACGCATTTGTTGACAAGTTTGAACTGACCTGGCTTTTTGACTCAGACACGGAGTTAGAGTCTACCTCAAGTGCCTTAGCAGCCAGCACTTAGTCAGCCATTTTTCCTAGGTTCTCAGCAGTCAACTCCTGCGTTGTGTCAATAACTCCAGTATCAATCTTCTTTGACTTCTCTATATCTTCTTTCTCCTTTTTCTCTTTCTCTTCTTTCTCCTTCCTCTCTTTCTCTTCTTTCACTTTCTCGTCTCCAGTTCCCCACCATTTATTCTTCCAATACTCATCCTCATCTTTGAACTCCTTTATTATGGCTTCCAGATCAAGAGTTTTGTCATCAACTGCAATATTTCCATATGGATCAAGATAACACTCCCTGTCTGGATCCCATCTTCTCGCTCTTCTCGCTTCCAGATAGATTCCAGAAATTCTAATTATTCTGTTTTCAGCCAACATTTTTCTGTATTGATACTTCTGCTCTTCAGTGCGGTTATCTTTCCAAGGAATAGGTTCGTTTTTCGCCATGAACGCGTAACCAACCGCATCTTCCTCCGGTAGAACCTCTTGACTCCAATCATACCCTTCATCATCGTAAATCACCGCAAGAGCTCTAGATTTCTCTCTATTGTCTTCAACCTGCTTCAATCTAGGCGGCTCTGATTTATTCTGGTGATAAATTGCCTTCTTGTAGTAATCCTCTCTGAAAGGGTTCTCCGACTCATCAGCATATGCGTTTCTGCATTCTCGTTTGAAGTGACCTTTCTGCTTACACTTGAAGCACGTCACCTTAGACTTATCGAACCCCAGCTTGGTAGATGGACCTCCGATTGTTTTTCTGCCGGTAATTTCCATGAAACGCTGTGCTCGACGAACAGCACTGGCCATACACCAACGAATGTCGATCAGCTCCATTTCCTCCGGATCTATCTGATCATAATCTTCTTTCGTCAGGTTGGCGTTGCCTATCTTCCCTGCTACTAACCCTTCATACGATTCCAACACAGATGCTAGGAAAATCATCTGTTGTTTAGCAGACTCCTCGTCAAAATTCTGAGCATTCTTTAAGTCTATTGCGATGTTACATTGAAAACGATTCTTTGCATCAGAATGACTTGTAGATGATGAAGATCCACTGTGATAACCACTGTGATTTCCACTACTTTGACCACTTTGACTTTCTTTGCTTGCTGTGGACACATTCTCAGCAGAAAAAGCAGTCTTGGGAGAAGTTGCTTTTGGCATCATGCTCTTTGGATAAAACAAATCCAAATTCTGTTGATAAGATGAGTGATTGACTTTGAATGTCTTCTTTAGTTCCAACTCGTGACTCTCGAGTCTCTCAATCAGCAAATCTGGAGTAAGATCTTTCGGCAAGATAGTGTTTTTTAGCATGAGAGCATAATATCTCCAATCCATCTCGTCTGGCAACGAATTGAACAACTTGTCTACTTGCTCATCATCAGGATACTTAATTCCATGTCTAGCTAATTCCAGCTTCAGGTGCCCAAACCTCTCGATCATTTTTGAAACTGATTCATTCTTTAAGCACCCAAACATATCAAACTCTTTCCTAAGTAGTTTTATTTTGTTTTTCTTGATTTCTTCACTACCTATACATTTCTTTTCTAATTTTTTTCAAAGATCTTTTGCATTTGAATAATCGATCAACGAGATTATGTCCTCCCGGACAGACTGAAACAACAAAGCCACACACTTTTGTTCAGCTACAAATGACTCGATCTCGTCAGCTGATGTTAAAGTTTCACCATTTTTGTTTCCATTTACATAACCATTTTTCAGACTCTTCCAGCTGGGAAATGCGAATGCCATTAACCAATCTTCAAACTTTCTTGACCACCGACTGTATTCCTCGATAGCCATTAGCTTTGGAGGTTTATTGAATGTAACACCTTGAAAATTCACGTCCTATAATGTGTTGACACGTATCATAAAGTTTGAACGTGTGAAAGAATGTTATAAAAGGACTAAAGTTGACAAACATGGAAAGTACGTGATTATACGGGCTCTAAATGTCAACAGTGAATAAATATACTTCATAATAACCCTACACGATGTTTATAACATCAAATGAATAAATCATGGATCATACGAAGCAAAAAGTGAGAGATTACAAACTACAGGGGTCAAATGTATCAACATGTTAAAGATATACCTCTGAGTGATCTTTTGACAAACCCGAAGCTTTGTAAATATAAATTATGCTCACTAGAATGCACGATTTAAAATTTCATAAAGTTTCGTTATCGTATGAGAAAGTTATGATCAAATTCGTGTGCAAGGGATTAAAGTGTTAACGTTGAAAGTTAAGGCTTTTCGGGTTAACCGGAAGTATTCAGGGACTTGGCAAAGTGGGTATAAGTCCTAAAGCCCTTGTGAGTAAATATAAGGGGGTCAAAATGCAAGAAATAACCCTAATTACCCCTTCGTGAAGCCAAAGGTCAACTTGGAAAACAAATAAAATCAAAAATCAGATTTAGCAGGCCCAGGCGGCCCGCTTGGGATTTGGTTAAACGGGACGCGGGCCGCGTCCGGAGCCCAGATACAGAAAACGGGGGCAGGCGCCTTTAAACGTGGAAATTCGATCTTTTAATGACTTTAATGCAACATGGGCGGCCCCTAACTGTACTAGAGCACTAGGGACATGTGTTGGATGGTTGTGGTTGATCATAGAGCTATGTGTCAACATATTGTGGTGCTTAAATCCATTATAAAAGGCCATGTAGTGCACACAAGTTCCTCACACCAATTTCCTTGCAATCTGATCATTCCTGGAGCTCTCAAGCAGGTCCAAGTGATCTTATCTCGTGCATAGGACTCTTGTAAGTCTGCTAGTTCTTATTTAGTTGAGTTTAGCTTGGTTAATTAGCTAAAAGTCAAACCGTCGTAATTACGGTTTGACTTCGAGATTAGTCAATAATGGCTCAGGCATATCTCAAATTAAAAGTAGTTATGAGTTGGTATTTATGTGGGTAATAAAACCTCAAAAGGGTTTCCCCTGATCACCACTCTAACCAGGTCAAAAGTCGGGTCAAACTTTTAAGTAAAAAGTCAACAGGATGCTTAAAAATGTCATTTATGCATAATTAGCTATCTAAAACATATATAACCTGTTTGATCATTGTTATAACTTAGTAATAAGTGTAAGAACATGTCTAAACATGTTCAACCCGACAATTTCCTGTTTAGACCCGGTTCGGAACCGAAAGTCACATAGTTTGACTTTCACTTTGACTTTCAGTTCTGACCTGTTTAGGCATATTTTAGAAATGCCTCAGAGCTTTAATTGGATTAGGTTACATGTTAGAACAACCCTCAGTGATTATACACCTTGGTTCATTAGTTATCCAATTAATATGCATGTTTCCGTTAATTGCTCATATGTTGACCGTTATGCCCTTATTACCTTAAAACGTGATTTATGAAAATGTAAAAGTGTAGAAACCTTAATTGCTGATATATAGACTTGTATGCAAAGTTTGACATCAGTTTGACTTGTAGATAAAGAGTTATGCTCAATATCGCAAATTTAAAGCTTTATGTTAATTAAACGGCATAATTGGCGTTTAGCCTAGTTAAGCCTACTTTTTGGTATCAAACTTAATACCCACTGATGTAATATATTATTTTGGAATTTTTAAAGATTTTTAATTAATTTTAGGCTGAGCATAACTAGTAGACGTAGGCTTAATCCGGTAATTGTCGGTTTTGCCCTTACGGGCCTTAAAATGAGTTTTACATATCTAAACGACTCCAAACCTTTTTCTACTGATCACATATGATAAATAAATTATTTCAAGCCCTCTGGAAATATAAAAATATTAGATTTAAGTATCAAACCCGGAAATGGTCTTTAATCGCCTTATTTAGCGTTTTTAACGCATAGTATGTATTAAAATTATATTAGACATACCCGGGTTGATACCTACTGATATTAGAGGCAAATTATTATATTTTAACAGTAAGCAAAGGTTGATAAACTCAGACTTCAGTTTTGAGCTTTTCCGGCTTATGTGAAATTACCAAAATACCCCTACGGGGCATAGTTGGTTAAAAATGATAAATTTCACATACATGCTTTCACCTACTGATATAACTTAGCAATTGAGTATATTTGCTGATTACATCAGACATGTAACTCAGGTTGTCACGTAAACTCTTTTATAAACTTTTAAATGACCAAACTACCCCTACGGGGCCTAGTTTGTGTTTAAACACGTTTCGGGCATAATGAAAGACATCTTACTGATGTCACAACATATTTGAGGCATAATTAACTTAGGAAACCTGTATATAGCTCTCATGAATACCCGTCACGCTTATTGCGCGTACGGTTCGGTTTATGTAACAAGTTTACATAAATTAGCCGAAACGGGTCAAACCTTAACGGTTTTATCTCAAAATCCAGAATGTGAATAATAAACCCATATTAAACAAGTCTTCAAACTTGTCGGGTCTGAATCACATTCTATCCGGTCTTCGCTTAATCGTGCGTACGAACCGTATCTTAAAACTAGCCGGTCTAAGCTTAAGCTTAATAAAGGACCCGTTAGAATTCTAATAGGTTATTATAAAACCTTCGTTCCAGATTAGGAGGACCAGTAAAATCTACGTGCATTTTGCTTATTGTGATTAATACTTGCTCAGGTAAATACTTTTAACTTATTTTCCCTATACGGGCTTGGGTTACGGTATATAGCATACCGCTTGATCGGGCATCAAATCTCCACATTAAGTGGGTAGTTGAATAATTTGATCGGCTCATTTAAACAGTCTTGTTTACTTTACAGCCTTTGGGGGTTAATGACCATGTCCCGGATATCCTTGGCATCATCTTACGAGATTGGCCACGACCTGAGCACGGGGTGTAGGCGTACACCTGTCAGTGTATAACTCAATAACGTGGTGTGTCTATTGATCTTTAACCCGGACAAGATCCGGGCTACTGAACGCATAAGTAACATGTAAATCGTTCACAAGATTATAATATTAAATAATTCTCCCAAGTTAAAAAGATTAATATTGCCTCTGTGCATTTTAATCAAATTATAAAACATTTATGCCATGTGCATCCAAACCAATTTTTAAATTATTTTCCAAAATGAGTCAGTTGATTGTATTTACCAGTGTAAACTGACGTATTTTCCCAAAAAGACTAAATGCAGGTACTAAACGTAATTGGCTGGATTGTCTCCTTAGCATCAATAAAGAGTCTCGCAAGCTTAAGATGCCTGAAGTCTGTTGAACTATTGTTTCTATTTTATGTTCGATCCTTCTGTGGATAAACTTCCGAATATTGTGGCATTAAATATTACAATAATAAATTCGGTTGTATTATATTTTCAATTGCTTCCGCTGTGCATATTAATATTGTGTTGTTTGACTATTATGTTGCCAACCATGACGTCACGACACTCCCCACCGGGCCCACCGGTGACACGTGGAAATTTGGGGTGTGACAGGTTGGTATCAGAGCCAACACTGAGTGAATTTAACACTAGCCTTTTGTGTTTAATCTCAGTTACACAATTGCACAATCTAAACTTCTGAGTCTAGACTTAACATAGGAATATTCTTAATCCTAATATGGAAATTTTGCTTCCAATTTTATTATTATTCGATACGTCGCCAAGCGAGGAAGCTGAACTCGGGATTCTCCACACCCGGAGCCTTGAAATGCTGAGCTTCGTACAGCGACCAAGTTGAGACGTGCAACCAAGGAGAAAGCATTCAGGAATTAAATGAAGAAGAAACTCCTTTGCTAAAAATCGTTTCCTCAATAGTCCTTATAAGGACATATTTATTTTTGTCCCTTCGAGGACAACACTATTCCTTTCAAGTCCCGCTTAGGGCAACTTTATACTTTTATTTTCATATAGTGGAATGATTTAGTTTAAACTTTCATTCTAAACAAGAATATTAAATAAATGGAAAATAACATTCCTTTTACAAGATCTACCATTATAATAAAATGGCAAAATCTAAAAAGGACAAGACCTAGCTTCGGGTCATATTAAGACCGGCCAAAATGGCAGTTCCTCAATTTAGATTCAGATCCTTATTAACATCTCAATTTAAAATTGTTCTGCGTTAATTATAAATTAAGAATCTTAAGTGTGAAACCTAGCCTTCGGGTCAATTATAAGACCGGGCCAAGATGGTAAGACCTGTTAAAAAGATTCAAACCATTAATGAAGAATCTTAAGAGTGAAACCTAGCCGAGTGTCATTATAAAGACCTGGCCAAGATGGTAAGACCAGTTAAAAAGATTCAAACCATTAATAAAGAATCTTAAGAGTGAAACCTAGCCGAGTGTCATTATAAAGACCTGGCCAAGATGGTAAGACCTGTTTAAAAGATTCGCATCCCAGTTAACATCTGAAAACATGTTAACACTCCCGACAGATGTGATTCGTTGGAAATCACACACGTTATTAAGGATTCTTCAAAAGATTCCTAACCCAGTTTAATGATCGCTGAATCCTGGGTTTACATCATCAATTAAGATGATCATATTTTAACCATACGTGGTAATATAGTGCCTACGGGCCTTGCTCATTTCCACATGAGCCAAAATACAGTGGTAGCTACGACTCCCTGTCAGAAAAAGGTAATGAACTAGGTTCAAACCTCAAATGCTTAGATTCTCTGAAATCATAGCATATAAACTTATAAATGTCCTTGTGACTAAGCCTGTTGTGCTAATATATTTAAAGGCCTTGATTCTCTGAAATCCTGGCTTATGATTTAAAATTTGTCCTTGTGACTAGGCCTATGTGCTATTAAATAAAACTGTTATTGTTGCTTTGATTCTCTGAAATCATAAGCTTATAATTTATAAATGTCCATGTGACCAGGCCATTGGGTGCCACAAATAAAACTGTTAATGTTTTATAATTAGGATAAATTATAATAGAAATCCTAAATCTATATGATTAATAAATTAACCAAATATGGTCTCTGCTTACCATGGTTAATGAATTTCCCTAAGGGGCAATTCCGTAATAAACGTCCCTTAGAAGGGAAGTGCCTGCGGGCTATAGTTGATGTCCTCTGAGACTAAAGACAGTGGTAGCCTACAGCTCCCTGTCAGGAAAAGGTAATGAACTTTGATTCAAACCTTAATACCACGATTCTCTGAAATCATGGCTTATAAATTTAACTTGTCTACGCGACTAGGCCATTTGTGCTATTATTAACTTATGAATTAGGATTTATGATAAAAAATCCTGAATGAAATAAATATCCTTCCTTCCCTATCAGTATGCATTTTAAAAAGAATCTCAAAGGTGAAACCTAGCCTACGCGGCCAAGATGGTGAAACCTACTCAAGGGATTCAGATCCTTGTTAACACTTAAGAACGTGTTAGCACTCTTGAGAAATGTGATCCGAGAAAATCACAACGATCATCCTTATATTGGATTCTTCCAATTCCCTTATCTAGCCTAGTGATTTAGAAATCACGGCTTATATCATCCCATAACACGATCATGTTATAAACATCCGTTAATGATAAAGTGCCTACGGGCTAAACTTGTTGTCCGATAAGATAACGACAGTGATGGTCTTTGACCTCCTGTCTAAAATAATGGACTATGTCCAAACATAATAGTCTATATGATCAATGCGATCATGACTAATATCATCTGATGCGATGATAGTATTATTAAACATCCTTTAGTGATGTTTTGCCTACGGGCTATAATATATTGTCCATTTGAGACATTGACATTGTTATCTTTATGATTCCTTGTCTGAGGTGGTGAGCTATGCTCAAGCCAAAATAGTCAATATGATTAATGCAATCATGACTTATATCATCTAATAGGATGAACCTATTATAAACATCCATCAGAGATGTTTCGCCTATAGGCCATATTATATCGTCCATGTGTGACAAAAAAAAACAGTGTGATCTTTACGATTCCCTGTCCAAGGTAGTGAGCTATGCTCGAGCCTAATAGTCTATATGATCAATGTCATCATGACGAAAATCATCAATACGATGATTAAAAATTCTAACATCCTTAATGATGTTTTGCCTAAGGGCTATATTATATTATCCAATTGAGACAAGGCAATTGTAATCTTTTGTGATTCTTGCCCAAGGGGGTGAGCTATACTCAAATCCCATAGTCTATACTATCATTGCGATCCTGACTAGTATCATCGGTATGATGATCATAACATTAACATCCCTCGTGATGAAATACCTACGGGCTATACTTTATTCTAATGTCGGTAAGACAAGGATAGTAGTGATCTTTATGATCCCCTGTTCAAAATGGTGTGATTATACCCAAACCTAATAGTCAATATGATCGATGTGATCATGACTAATATCATTAGATACGATGGTTATATATAAACATCCGTTAGTGATGTTGATTGGCTTATTTTTCTGCCAATGAATCGTCTGTCAAGACGATGACAGTAGTAGTCTATGGCTCTCTGTCCAAAGGTGAAGAACCACGTTCAAACCTTGAAGCCCTAATCTAATAAGATTACGACTAATAAATTAAGGACCATGGTGGTAGACCATCGAGTTATGTTTTAAAGTCATTCATGACAAGCCTATGTGCCAAAATTTGTCATTCGTGACAAGCTAACATATTAAATGTTAACATTCCTGGTGACATGCCTTGTGCCAGATTTGATAAATGTCCTTATGACAAGGCTGTTTGTGCCATATCTAAATGACCTTTACGACAAGGCCTTCGTGCCGTATAATCATTATGTCCTTCATGACTGGGCTTTATGCCATATCTTTCTACGTCCATTGAGACAGGCTTCTATGCCATATATGTATATATATAATAAAAGTCTTGTAGGGCTAGCATTTGAGCTAATCTTGATCGTTCGTGTGCCAAAGACAGTTGTGACATTATGATCCCCTGTCAAGAAAATATTGGACTCGTTCCAAACTTTGAATGCCATTGATGGTCCTTTCGTGACCTAGGCTAAATATAATGGGAATACGTTTAAATAACATTCACTATGAACGTTCGGAACAGAATAGCCCATGCGGTTTATGAATGCCGTGGCTAATCTAAGTCAGGTCATCAGGATGGTGACTAATAATTGTTAAATCTTGGTGATTGGTACCAAGTTTCGAGTATGGAAAACTCGGATGAGGTCGACGACAGTCGCAATACTATTAATACGGCGAATGTTAATAAAAACTACAAACGTAAACCTCAATATTGATGGAGTTTATCTCCAAGCTGTGATTGACGCAACAGTTGGAGGGATCATGGGAAAAAGGTCATGAGACAATCCAAAGAGCCGAATGCTTCGCGCTCTAAATCTCATTCGAAACCATGTTTAAATTGCTCATGAGGGGAGCTATGTTCACACTTCAAATATGAAGGATGAACCAAAGAAGGAGGATAACTCCCAGAAATCTGAGAAAGAGAGCAAATACGGGCTTAATAAAAAGCAACGAAAGTTCAGTAAATAAACCTGTATACCTCAGAGACTGCTTCAGCATTATAAGATGGATGTTTTAATATCCATTAGGAAATTTTTCCGATGTCCTAGTTCCGTTAAAATATAAGGACTCAATATAGTGATAAAAATAGATTGGTTGCCTCGAAAAATCAAGCCCATATCGTGGGTGATAAGAAGCAATTAATTATCAAGACTCCTTATGAGACAACTCTCATAATTACACGTATCCGTACGATTAATTAAAATTAAACATAAAAAAATGGTGGAATTGGCCGTCCCCGGAATCGAACCTAGGTCTAGGCCGCACCCTTTCGCGCACCTAGCCAACTGAGCTAGGTGCCTAGTTTGTGAAACTTCCATTATTGATTAAATATAAGCACTTGTACAATAAACTTCCTTATCATTTATCAATGATAATTTCTGCTAAGTGTCCTGTTTTTAATACAGGCAATAATAAATCTTCATGAACCATAAACTTAGCAAAATTTTTATTATCATCCACAAGGTATAACTTACCAAGGAAACCATAGTAACCGATTCTTCTAGTATCGGCAAGGAATCCTTCCGAAAAATCTAAGAGTACTCTTTCTTTGCATAGAGTACGACAACATATGTTATTTTAATTATTTTCTCATTGTTTTTCTATCGCCTACGAATGCCAAACTATGTTTGATAAAAGTGCCATATGAGGATTGGCGTATCCTAGTGTGTCCCATAGATTACTTCCATGCCTGATCAGTATGGAGGTTTAATACATGGAACCCCTGAGATATCCCAATGGTCATATTGTACTAAAGTCGACTAGTAGTATTCAAAGAAGATATCCAGAATAAAATTGTCCAAGTAAATGTTCCCGATTAAGGAATTCATGGACTTATAACATAAAGGTGTCACTTATTTGACACGAGTAATGATGGATGAACTGGAGTCTGAGATATGGAAAATCTCTGTAGCCTCCTTGCAATCTTGATTATCTTCTCATAAGTTTTCCCTGCTTACCTCCGGGAAGGCAGGTAGAATTAAGATTGTATCCCGCTGTGGGCTGGAGTATTGTGAAAACACCATATTGATTATGGAATAATCGAAACCTTGATTAAGTAGGTTTTAAGACATAGGCTCATATAGCCTGACTCAATATTCTGAGGGTTTGATGTTGTTAAATAAGAAAGACGGTTCATATTGCTTATGCATACATGCCGCAACCCTAAATAGGCAACGATTAAGAATTGCCATCAGCTACCCAGGATCTAAGGGCAAACTATTGGTGGATAGGCTTGAAGAAGTCTGTGGCCACCTATGTAGCTAAATACTTGACATGTGCGCAAGTCAAAGCCGAGCATTAGAAACCATCAGGTTTGCTACAACAGCCTGAACTTCCTACGTGGAAGTGGGAAATGGTAACTATGGATTTTATTACCAAGTTACCCAAGACAAGGAAAGGAAATGATACAATATGGGTTATAGTTAATGGACTGACTAAGTCAGCTCATTTCTTACCCATCAAGGAGACCTATAGCTCCGACATGTTAGCCCAGTTATACGTGGATAAGATTGTAGCCTTACATGGCATACCTGTAGCTATTATCTCTGATAGAGATACTAGATACACGTCACACTTTTGGAAAAGCTTCCAACAATCTTTGGGCACACGTTTAAATCTTAGTACGGCTTATCATCCTCAGACTGACGGTCAGAGTGAGCGTACTATTCAAACGTTGGAAGACATGCTACGTGCATGTGCGATCGATTCGGGTGGTAGTTGGGATAAGAACCTACCATTAATTGAATTCTCCTACAACAATAGCTACCATACCAGCATTAAGGCTGCGCCTTTTGAGGCATTATACGGTAGAAAGGGTAGATCGCCTATTTGTTGGGCGGAAGTTGGAGATGTCCAGTTATCAGGACCAGAGATCGTGTTCGAAACGACGGACAAAATTGTCCAGATTCGTGACCGTCTCAAAGCTGCCCGGGATAGGCAGAAAAGTTACGCTGATCCTAAGCGTAAGGATTTTCACTTCGAAGTAGGTGACAAAGTCCTACTTAAAGTGTCACCCTGGAAGGGAGTGATGCGATTTGGTAAGAAAGGCAAGCTAAGTCCGAGATACATAGGACCTTTCGAGGTTATCGAATGTATCGGGTCAGTTGCCTATAAGTTAAACTTACCGGAAAAGCTCAGTGGAATTCACAATGTGTTCCACATCTGCAATCTGAAGAAGTGTTTCGCTGACGAATCACTGGTAATACCCCATACAGATATAGACGAGAGCTTAAAATTTGTTGAAAAACCTTTGTCGATTGAAGATCGACAGGTGAAGAAGCTTCGAAGGAAGCACGTACCTATTGTAAAGGTCAAATGGGATGCCCGTAGAGGCCCCGAATTCACGTGAGAGGTTGAATCCACGATGAAAGAAAAGTACCCTTACTTATTTCAGTAAATCTCGGGTTGAGATTTATTTTAAGGGGGTGAGGATGTAACACCTCGAAAATTCACGTCCTATAATGTGTTGACACGTATCATAAAGTTTGAACGTGTGAAAGAATGTTATAAAAGGACTAAAGTTGACAAACATGGAAAGTACGTGATTATACGGGCTCTAAATGTCAACAGTGAATAAATATACTTCATAATAACCCTACACGATGTTTATAACATCAAACGAATAAATCATGGATCATACAAAGCAAAAAGTGAGAGATTACAAACTACAGGGGTCAAATGTGTCAACATGTTAAAGATATACCTCTGAGTGATCTTTTGACAAACCCGAAGCTTTGTAAATATAAATTATGCTCACTAGAATGCACGATTTAAAATTTCATAAAGTTTCGTTATCGTATGAGAAAGTTATGATCAAATTCATGTGCAAGGGATTAAAGTGTTAACGTTGAAAGTTAAGGCTTTTCGGGTTAACCGGAAGTATTTAGGGACTTGGCAAAGTGGGTATAAGTCCTAAAGCCCATGTGAGTAAATATAAGGGGGTCAAAATGCAAGAAATAACCCTAATTACCCCTTCGTGAAGCCAAAGGTCAACTTGGAAAACAAATAAAATCAAAAATCAGATTTAGTAGGCCCAGGCGGCCCGCTTGGGATTTGGTTAAACGGGACGCGGGCCGCGTCCGGAGCCCAGATACAGAAAACGGGGGCAGGCGCCTTTAAACGCGGAAATTCGATCTTTTAACGACTTTAATGCAACATGGGCGGCCCCTAACTGTACTAGAGCACTAGGGACATGTGTTGGATGGTTGTGGTTGATCATAGAGCTATGTGTCAACATATTGTAGTGCTTAAATCCATTATAAAAGGCCATGTAGTGCACACAAGTTCCTCACACCAATTTCCTTTCAATCTGATCATTCCTGGAGCTCTCAAGCAGGTCCAAGTGATCTTATCTCGTGCATAGGACTATTGTAAGTCTGCTAGTTCTTATTTAGTTGAGTTTAGCTTGGTTAATTAGCTAAAAGTCAAACCGTCGTAATTACGGTTTGACTTCGAGATTAGTCAATAATGGCTCAGGCATATCTTGAATTAAAAGTAGTTATGAGTTGGTATTTATGTGGGTAATAAAATCTCAAAAGGGTTTCCCCTGATCACCACTCTAACCAAGTCAAAAGTCGGGTCAAACTTTTAAGTAAAAAGTCAACAGGATGCTTAAAAATGTCATTTATGCATAATTAGCTATCTAGAACATATATAACCTGTTTGATCATTGTTATAACTTAGTAATAAGTGTAAGAACATGTCTAAACATGTTCAACCCGACAATTTCCTGTTTAGACCCGGTTCGGAACCGAAAGTCACATAGTTTGACTTTCACTTTGACTTTCAGTTCTGACCCGTTTAGGCATATTTTAGAAATTCCTCAGAGCTTTAATTGGATTAGGTTACATGTTAGAACAACCCTCAGTGATTATACACCTTGGTTCATTAGTTATCCAATTAATATGCATGTTTCTGTTAATTGCTCATATGTTGACCGTTATGCCCTTATTACCTTAAAACGTGATTTATGAAAATGTAAAAGTGTAGAAACCTTAATTACTGATATATAGACTTGTATGCAAAGTTTGACATCAGTTTGACTTGTAGATAAAGAGTTATGCTCAATATCGCAAATTTAAAGCTTTATGTTAATTAAACGGCATAATTGGCGTATGGCCTAGTTAAGCCTACTTTTTGGTATCAAACTTAATACCCACTGATGTAATATATAATTTTGGGATTTTTAAAGATTTTTAATTAATTTTAGGCTGAGCATAACTAGTAGACGTAGGCTTAATCCGGTAATTGTCGGTTTTGCCCTTACGGGCCTTAAAATGAGTTTTACATATCTAAACGACTCCAAACCTTTTGCTACTGATCACATATGATAAATAAATTATTTCAAGCCCTCTGGAAATATAAAAATATCAGATTTAAGTATCAAACCCGGAAATGGTCTTTAATCGCCTTATTTAGCGTTTTTAACACATAGTATGTATTAAAATTATATTAGACATACCCGGGTTGATACCTACTGATATAAGAGGCAAATTATTATATTTTAACAGTAAGCAAAGGTTGATAAACTCAGACTTCAGTTTTGAGCTTTTCCGGCTTATGTGAAATTACCAAAATACCCCTACGGGGCATAGTTGGTTAAAAATGATAAATTTCACATACATGCTTTCACCTACTGATATAACTTAGCAATTGAGTATATTTGCTGATTACATCAGACCTGTAACTCAGGTTGTCACGTAAACTCTTTTATAAACTTTTAAATGACCAAACTACCCCTACGAGGCCTAGTTTGTGTTTAAACACGTTTCGGGCATAATGAAAGACATCTTACTGATGTCACAACATATTTGAGGCATAATTAACTTAGGAAACCTGTATATAGCTCTCATGAATACCCGTCACGCTTATTACGCGTATGGTTCGGTTTATGTAACAAGTTTACATAAAGTAGCCGAAACGGGTCAAACCTTAACGGTTTTATCTCAAAATCCATAATGTGAATAATAAACCGATATTAAACAAGTCTTCAAACTTGTCGGGTCTGAATCACATTCTATCCGGTCTTCGCTTAATCGTGCGTAAGAACCGTATCTTAAAACTAGCCGGTCTAAGCTTAAGCTTAATAAAGGACCCGTTAGAATTCTAATAGGTTATTATAAAACCTTCGTTCCAGATTAGGAGGACCAGTAAAATCTACGTGCATTTTGCTTATTGTGATTAATACTTGCTCAGGTAAATACTTTTAACTTATTTTCCCTATACGGGTTTGGGTTACGGTATATAGCATACCGCTTGATCGGGCATCAAATCTCCACATTAAGTGGGTAGTTGAATAATTTGATCGGCTCGTTTAAACAGTCTTGTTTACTTTACAGCCTTTGGGGGGTTAATGACCATGTCCCGGATATCCTTGGCATCATCTTACGAGATTGGCCACGACCTGAGCACGGGGTGTAGGCGTACACCTGTCAGTGTATAACTCAATAACGTGGTGTGTCTATTGATCTTTAACCCGGACAAGATCCGGGCTACTGAACGCATAAGTAACATGTAAATCGTTCACAAGATTATAATATTAAATAATTCTCCCAAGTTAAAAAGATTAATCTTGCCTCTGTGCATTTTAATCAAATTATAAAACATTTATGCCATGTGCATCCAAACCAATTTTTAAATTATTTTCCAAAATGAGTCAGTTGATTGTATTTACCAGTGTAAACTGACGTATTTTCCCAAAAAGACTAAATGCAGGTACTAAACGTAATTGGCTGGATTGTCTCCTTAGCATCAATAAAGAGTCTCGCAAGCTTAAGATGCCTGAAGTCTGTTGAACTATTGTTTCGATTTTATGTTCGATCCTTCTGTGGATATTAATATTGTGTTGTTTGACTATTATGTTGCCAACCATGACGTCACGACACTCCCCACCGGGCCCAACGGTGACACGTGGAAATTTGGGGTGTGACAGGCTAGCCAAGAAAGGGGATAATCTTTTCGTGATACTTGAGTCCTTTAATTTAAATGTTCCATCTAATACTTGGTGGTTTGATTCTGGTTCTATGGTTCATGTAACCAATTCCTTACAGGGATTCCATACAATCCGGAAGCTGGAAAGAAACCAAAGAACGCTTAAGCTGGGAAATGGAAAACCGCTAGCAGTCGAGGCCGTGGGAACATTAGATTTAGTTATGAAAACCGGTTTAACTATTAGTCTTTATGATACCTTATATATTCCTGAGATTACTCGGAATCTTGTATCAGGACCAAAGTTAGACGTAAACGGTTTTCTTGTTTCTCATGGTCATGGCAAACTTACTATCAGTTTTAATTCTCAAATATTTGGTTGTGGCTTCTTGGATGGTGGTCTCTATCGATTAGAATTAGATGATGATTTTTCCAAGTCTTTGTTATCATATAATATTAATGAGAACCTAACAAAGAGAAAACGCAAACGAGACTTAGAAACTTCATCAATGTTGTGGCATCAACGTTTAGGCCACATTTCACGAGAACGCTTAACTCGACTCGTGAAGGATGAGGTCTTACCACCTCTCGATTTCAATGATTTTGGAACATGTGTCAAATGCCTTAAAGGTATAATGACATCAGTGAATAAGAAAGGTGCCACTAGGAGCTCTAATTTATTAGAGCTCATTCATACTGATATTAGCGGCCCTTATAACATCGCTGGTGCACTTGTATCTCATTAAAGAAAAATCTGAATCTCTCACAACCTTTAAAGACTATAAAGCTGAAGTTGAAAAACAATTAGATCGTCAAATAAAAGTTGTTAGATCAGATAGAAGAGGCGAATATTATGGTCGACATACTGACGTGGGTCAGGCTCCTGGTCCATTTTATGAGTTTTGTAAGGGCCAGGGGATCGTGAACCAATATACTATGCCCGGTACTCCTTAGCAGAACGGTGTTGCTGAGAGAAGAAATAGAACCCTAATGGACATGGTACGCAGTATGTTAGCCAACTCAGGTTTGCCCTTATTCATATGGAAAAGTAGCTGTTCATATACTCAATAGAGTTCCTTCGAAGTCTGTCCCTAAAACTCCTTATGAACTTTGGACAGGAAGGAAACCGAGTCTTAGATATATGAAAGTATGGGGTTGTCTTGCCGAAGCTAAACTTTATAACCCTTTCTTAAAGAAACTGGATATGAAAACAACAAGTTGTTTCTTTATTGGATATCTAGATCACTCAAAGGGTTATAGATTCTATTGTCCCTCCCATGTTACTCGTATTGTAGAAACCAAGCGTGCCGCGTTTCTTGAGAACTTTAAGGTCAGTGGGAGCAGTGAAAATCCTTACAATGATTTACAAGAAGTACAAGACACGGGGGGAGACACTCGTCCATTTCATTACCTCCTATTACTACTCCTCTTGTACTCGATGCTGAACCGCATGTCACTGCACCACCTCCAACTCATTCAGAATTAAATATTGCTCCGCATGTACCTGAGAATGAAGGACCCTAAAATGTAGAAGTTGAGAATCAACCTAGGAGGTCATCTAGGGCGAGAAGGCCCACTAATTTTGATGATTATGAAACCTACCTAGCTGAAGCCGTATCAGATGATGGAAAGTTTAGCGATCCTACCTCTTACAATGAAGCCATTAGTAGTGATCAGTCTTCTGAATGGAACAAAGTTATGATTGACGAGCTTGACTCCATGAAGAAAAATGACGTTTGGGATTTGGTTGAATTACCCGACGGTGTTAAACCCGTAGGATGTAAATGGGTCTTCAAAACAAAACTAAATCCGGATGGAAGCGTTGAACGATATAAAGCAAGATTGGTTGCAAAGGGCTACACTCAGAAAAAGGGAATCGATTATCAAGAGACCTTTTCACATGTCTCTCGAAAATATTCCTTAAGGATCGTCTTGGCCCTAGTAGCTCATTTTGATTTAGAGTTGCATCAGATGGATGTGAAGACTGCTTTCCTCAATGGAGACTTGTATGAAGACGTGTTCATGAAGCAACCTGAAGGTCAAGAACATTTTGTCTGCAAGCTGAAGAAATCCATATACGGTTTAAAGCAAGCATCACGTCAATGGTATCTTAAGTTTGATGAAGTCATGAAGACGCAAGGCTTTATGAAGAACCAAGTGGATCAATGCACCTACCTTAGGATGAGTGGGAGCAATTTTACTATACTTGTCCTTTACGTAGATGATGTGATAACCGGTGATTTACGGCTCCTAATTACGTGATTAACAAACATTAGGACGATAATAAATAGTGTTTAAAACATAAATTAACTTAATTAGTCCTTTGGAGTGTCTAGGAACGTCTAACCGACTCTACAGTACGTGTATAACGGTCCGCGGGAGATCTGCAGAAAATTTAAACGGTAACAAATTGAAACCGAACAAAATGCTGACAACGCCGATAAATACGGATTTAACACGAATATTTTATGCTTATAAATTTAGTTTAGAGAAATTATCGTGCTTCCGTATGTCACAAACGTAAACGTGAACGAAAAACGCGACTGCAGGAAACGCACAGGCAAAGAAACAGAAGCAACGGACATGCGTGCTACCTTCAAAACTTAAATCTACGGTATATTTAGTTTCGTAATTGAATTTTAATATCCGTAGTCGGGATTGGATCAGAAAACGGATTAAAACAACAACGGGGCGATTTTTAGCGATTATTATCGTAAATGACAAACGAACGCGCGAACATCGACTATCGACCCTAAAATTTCGCGTTTTAATACTAAAATCATATTTTACCAACTTAGATGACGTTCGGGTTTTGTTAACGGATTCGTAAGTGTGTTTGGGCTATTTAAACGCGGGGACTGGGCTTGTGGGCCTTGGGCCCAAGCCTAAAGCCCATTACACAAACCCTTAGTATATAAGGGGGTCCATCCCTTATTCCTTCATTTGAACATAACAAAACACACACAAACCCACACCTGATCTCTCTCTCTCTCTCTCTCTCCGGCGAACCACTGAGGCGGAGCCTGCCGGAGCACGACGGAGCCGCGGCGGCGGTGGTCCGGCGACTGATTTCTGGCGCGTGAGCGCGCGTAACCCCTTCCCCTAAATCACACCTCCCGAACACGTTTCTGAGGTTAGTTTTCCGATTAGAGCGACGGTGGTGATGTTTACGAGCTCCGGTGGTCTCAGTTTGAAGTTTCTCTCCGGTAAGTCAACCAACGTTCAACTTCCTCACAAGATCTGTTCAGGTTACCTTGTTAATCGGGCTCTATGTTTTCTTTGGTGGATTCTGACGAAAAATGGTAGGGATGGTGGCTGTTGGGTGGTCGACGGCGACGGTGGTGGTGACTCACGGCGGCGGCAGCGGACTCCGGCGAGTGGCGGGGGTGGTGCGTCTGTTTCACGACAGGTTTCACGGTAAAACCCCTCTTCCTCCCATTTTCTCTTGAGATTTTTTTTAGATTTCAAGTGCTAAATCGAGCTGGATTTGTTTATGTTGTGCTGATGATGATCCGACGACCCTGAGGATGATGAAGGTTTGGCGGTGGTGGTCGATGACTGGCCGGCGGCCGGAGCCACGCCGTTTACGGCAGTGACAGTGGTGGTGGTTATTACTCGGAGTCACTTTTGGGTTCTAAAGGTTTTAGGGGCTCCAGGTCAAGATAAAATCGTACAGGTCAACTCGGTCAAACCGAGTCGACCCGGTCAACACTCGGGTCAACTCAGTCGGGTCCGAGTCAAAGCAGTCAAGGTCAGGCAAGCTACGGGTCAATAGGTCAACGGTTCGGTTCGGGTCGCGGTAGAATTTCGGGTCCGGGTCGGTCAAACCTGGTCAACTCAGCCGGACAACCCGATCGACTCGGTCAACTCAGTCAACCTTTCCAGCTTTCGACGCGAGAGTCTTGGTAATGGATTAAAGAAGAGATTTCGTTATGGTATTTTTATAATCTAAATCGTACGTGACAACGAGCTCGAACTAAATTGATTATAGTATACGTTTCGATACAGTCGACAAAAATTACATATGTTATGATTGAATATTGTTGAATTTTGAAAAATAACGACAACTTGTGTTGTCTGGGGCGTCTAAAAACAGAGGAAACTCTGCCCGTTTTTCGAGAAAATCCGTAAAAATAACGCGTTTTATTATAAACCAAAACCATCGGGTACAAATAATATTTTAGAAAAACAAATACAAATAATATTTTAGAAAAACAAATACAAATATACGATTACTTTCGGCGGTGCTTTACAACTCACGAAAACGACGATTCGAAATTTATTTACAACTAATAAATATAGTTATTATATTTATTTTAAACTTTGGAAATTCGACAAATCTTTTATAAAATCAATATAGTTAATTATATTGTTTCAAACGCTGACAACCCGATTTCGTTTATACAAATACAAATAGTTTGCTTATTTATTTCAAACGTCAAATAATACGATTTCTTTATAAAATAAGTATAGTATATATATTTATTTCGAATATCAAACAATACGACAATCCTTTTTCTAAAATAAATATAGTTATATATATTTATTTCGAATACTAAACGGCACGACGATCTTTTATTAAAATAAATATAGTCTGTATATTTATTTTAAATACCAAACAACACTAACTCTTTTATAAGAATAAATATAGCTTATATATTTATTTCAAACATCAAACGATTCGTCTTCTTTCATAAAATAAATATAAGTTATATATTTATTTTAAACGCCTAAACGGCGTACTATATATCAACGTACGATTTCTCAGGACGACTAACACTATTTTGTCGTTATATTTATATTTTTGTATAAATATTTATATATTTCGAATTTCTCGAAAACTAAGTACTTTCTAGACTTAGTAAATTATTAACGGCATTAAACGAAACTAAACAAGTATAACTTCTACGTCTCCACTAAGTTAACAACTTACCGTCGAATCATTCGGTCAACGATTCGGTAGAGCTCGGTGACACGTAGTTAGTTACCGCTTATATTTAGAAACTTATAAGATCTTTCGTGATTAGGGATATTATAGAATGCACGCTAGCGAGTCACGTACTGGAAACGACATCACAAAGTCGTATTTAGCTAGCTTTGCACATGAAAATCCAGGTGAGTTCATAACCCCCACTTTTTCTGGTTTTACATCTTTA
Organism: Helianthus tuberosus; assembly: GCA_030545235.1. NCBI lineage: Eukaryota > Viridiplantae > Streptophyta > Magnoliopsida > Asterales > Asteraceae > Helianthus > Helianthus tuberosus. The sequence continues at coordinate 6,553 of JARYGA010036619.1, read as the reverse complement.
CAAATGTTTTCGGGGGTGGAAAGACATGCAAGTTTTACAAAAGTAAACAATTTCTAGATAAACAAAAACTCATTTCTAAACCATGTTACAAATGGATTTCAAGGAACTCAAACGGTTTACGAACGATTTATACTGAATATACCGGTTTTACAAAACAAATGCGTATTTTCGAAACGTGCATGATTTTCATTAGTAGGGTCGGGATCGTCCTAGTTATAACAACGGGACTGGGTTGGTCTGCGTACGTAAAATGAGACAACCCAGTGAGTTCATGTCCCCCTTTTCTTTTAACTGTTTTCAGTTTTATAACTTCGGGGGTGAAGTATATGTTACAAATTGTTTACAAACGTTTGCAAATGGTATGATTAGCTAAGGAATGAACTGTTAGATCATGTGAGTGGTGGGTACAACACTTAAGACCATTAATCCTTGTATAAGGACCGAGGGGCATGAGTGATAGATTTATTTGGGTGTTGCGAGCCCCACCCTGGGCCGGATGTGGCCGAAGGTGGTGACTATGTCTTCCAGCCGGAAGCCCGGTACAAAATCCGCTAGGTTTGAGCCTTCCTGCACCATTGCACACATATTAATGTCTTAGCTACACATTAATTGATCTGTTCATAGACGCTTACATACCGGTTACCAAAGGAATACTTACAAATGTATACAAGATTATTGGAGCTCACAGTTTTCATATAACATGCCGAGAAAAATGATTTTACTATATCTTCACAAAAACTTTTAAAAACTGGTTATTCAAAAGATTTGCATACAAACTATGAACTCGCTCAACTTTATGTTGATTTTTCGCATGTTTCTTTCTCAGGTTACTTTTTCAAATCATGACACGGTTGGAATATGAGAACCATGTGGAGTCGAGTACTTAGTGGCGTTTGTTTTTTAGAAGTCTTAGCTTATTTGCTTCCGCTGTGCAATGAAGATACCGGTCCAGTCACGCCAATGCTCTGATATTTCGGGGTGTGACATATGATATTCTATTGGCAAGTAATAGCTTAGATATGTTGCATGAATCGAAGCGCTTACTCTCGCATAACTTTGACATGAAAGATCTCGGAATACACCGAGATAGAAGTAATGGAATTTTGGGCTTATCACAAAAGGCTTACATTGATCGTGTTCTTAGTCGATATAACATGCAACATAGCTCTCCCTCTATAGCTCCAGTAGTTAAAGGAGATGTTTTCGGTTCTTTTCAGTGTCCGAAAACTGAGGATGAAAAGGCGCAAATGAGAATGATACCTTATGCCTCAGTAGTTGGGAGCCTCATGTATGCTCAAGTCTGTACTCGTCCAGATATCGCTTATGTTACAAGGATGCTAGGCCGTAATCTGTCTAATCCTGGCCTTGATCACTGGAAAGCAGCGAAGAAAGTACTTCGATATCTTCAGGGGACGAAAGACTATAAACTGACTTATAGAAGAAGTGACGTTTTGGAAGTGGTTGGTTATTCTGATTCTGACTTTGCTAAATGCGAAGATGACAAGAAATCCACTTCAGGGTATATCTTTATGTTAGTCGGGGGACCTATTTCATGGAGGAGTCATAAACAACAGCTAACTTCAACATCCACTATGATGGCAGAATCCATTGCTGTCTATAACGCTACCTGTCATGGAATGTTGCTAAAGAATCTGATTACTGGACTCAAAGTTGTTAATTCCATATCTAGACCATTGAAGCTGTACTGTGATAACTCAGCTGCCGTTAACTTCTCGAACAGTAACAGTTCGACCGGAGCTGGATTATATCTTGATACAAAGTATTTGTTCGTACGTGAACGTGTTGAGGAAAATAAGCTTTGTATTAAGTATATAAGTACGAAAAATATGCTTGCGGATCCGATGACTAAAGATTTCCCACCTAAAGTATTCGAAGAACATGTTTTGAAGATGGGCTTTTGTAAAGACCTTATTTAAATGCATATTGTACTTACTTATGTTTTAATGATAAAATTTCCTCACTTGATTTGTTTGTCTCTAACTACGTTTCGCTATCCTAATGACGTAAAAACTATTATTATACAAATCATCGTTTAAGGGCTTACTTGTAAATTGATCCTTATTTTGCTTAGGTTTTAAATTTGGGATTGTAGTATGATTGATGGGGGTCCTGAGTTGAATAGCTGACTCAACGACTATATTTTTCTGCTACAATTTTGGTTTAAAACTAAAATGAGTATTAACTCCTGATCAGGCTTATCTAATACTCATAATAAATGATCACTCGGCCAAGTGGGAGAATGTTAGCGTAAATTATTTACTTAATTATTTATTAAATAATTTATGGTGCCTTTATTGATCATTTATCTAATAACCAGATCAATTTACCTTAATATCCCTATAAAATTAACTAGGCTTTATTTGATGGACATAAAGGCCCGTACTAGGTAATTAGGGTTTCCCCTTGGGTGAAGCATATAAATACAGGTTATTGGGAACCCTAAAGACACACCATAAAGTTTACGGCCCCCCTCACTACAATCTGTTATTATCATCCTTCTCCATCCTAACTGATTACCCTAAACGGGAACCGATCAAGACGGCTTCTTCTTCATCTCTAACCGCTACTGGATTGTCAGGTATATCAAGATCCCTAATGTGTTTTCCATTAGATATTAAAAGAACTGACTAACACGTCTGTCCTCCACCCGCTCAAACTGCGGGGGAGTCTTAGCCGATATATATTATGATATATAATATTTGATATTATTGTAGATATAGATAATCTCTTGTAATTATATTATGATTTGTGTTACCTAACTTATAGATAGGGTATCTTTGTATTTCTCCCTATTTAAAGGGTTTGTTTTATAAATGAGAACAATGATTGAATAGCTTAAACACTTTTTTACATATGTGATAAGGGCGTAGTTGAATTGAGTAGTAACGTCAACGTAAATTCTTCATTTGCATTAGTTTTCATATAGACGTTCAGCAATTTAGAATAGTATAAAACTCTATAGTAAATATAAAAAAAATGTTATGGTTATTTAATTATCCTATTATTGTTTGATTATAATACACAATCTTCAAGTATTTATAAAAATAATATTGTTATGATTATTTAATTATCCTACTAGTTTAGAACCCATGTTTACACGGGTTGAATAAATGTAATTTTTTATAGTAAATATAAAACAATTAAATCTCTAAAAAACATTCGTGTGTTGAATAAGTGCGTGTATTACACGAGTTGAATAAATATAATGTAATCTCGTAACACATACAGTCATCTTGATATGTTTTTAGAAAATGAACTTTGATGTACAATTTACTTATTATAATATTTTACTTTGTTTTTTTTTTATTTATTATAAAGTTAGAAACTTGTGCATCACATTAAGGTTATAAACTTGTGTATTGCATGGAGTTGGATCAAAGGTGGAAACATAATAGATAAGCGGAAAAAATAAAAGGTTATTAATAACCGGGAAAATTAAGGAAATAATTAAAAAAATAAAAGATAAATTGGAAATTATGATTCAATAATAATGTTTCATAGGATAAAGGAACATGATAATTATTATTTAAGAGGAGAGATAGACGGGATACTTATTATTTAAAATTATTACTTAGTAGTAGAGAGATGCGCCAACATGGTATAACCTAGTTAGTCAAGAGTTTTTCCAAAAAGTGCTTTCCTCCTAGGGGTTTCGAGTTTGCCAATAATCCAGGAAAACACCACTATTCAAGGATTCGAACTTGGGTAAGGTGCCGGCATGTATAGCCTTATCGTGTTGCAAGCCAATTACACTGAAGCCGTTAAAATAAATAGGAGAGAGATCCAAAAAAATGTGAGAAAACCCCAGAACGTAACATATGTCCTTAAAGATTTTTCATTTAATAATAATAATAAAGTAAACAATACTAAAAAATTTATACAACTTATCAATAATAATATAAATAACAATTTAATTAAATATTATACGTGTGAAGATATTATTATATAATATTTAAGACTTTATCGAAAAGGTTAAAATAGCATTTACAATATCATTAATAATATAAATAAATAAATAAATACACAATAATAAATAATAATATTTACAATAATAGATAAAGATAAATATTATATATTAATAATATTAATTCAATATAATTAATCTAATATATTAATATTAATAACATTATTATTTAATTAAATAAGAGAGTGTCATGTGGCATTATTTGGAGTCTTTTATTAGAATTTAGATTAGAATACACAATCTTCAATTATTTATAAACTAGAAAGAGTGATTTCTTCTTTTTAATTTGAATTAATTACACATATACTTTTTGTGGTTTAACAAAAACAACAGCTTTGATTACTAACTTTTTTTTGTAACAGGTTTAGGTTTTATGGTTTCATTTTGTAAACTTCCGGGTATTAAGGTCAACAAATGTTAATTTTTCTGTTAAGTTGAATGGCATTTTGGTCATTTAACACCTACAACAACAGCCATACCCAGTATATCCCACAAATAGCAAAGCTACTTATAGGGTCTGGAGAGGGTGAGATGTAGACAGACTTTGCCTCCATCCCTAGGAATGGAGAGGCTGCTTCCAGAGAGACCCCCGGCTCCAAAACAAACAACATACCAACACACCAAGTCAAATAATACAGAAATAAGAGGTCAGAGAGTATACCAACACACAACATACCATTATACCAAGAAAGTGATCAGAGAGTGATACAATATAATGTAAAACATGTATAATAGCACATAACATCATATGGGTATAAAGGATAAGAAAAATCTACGTCCCTAAATATACCTAAGACCCTACTCTTTGTGTATACCTAAGACCCTACTGGTCATTTAACATCTAAAAGACTAATTATGTAAGTTTCTAACATTGAGGGACTGTTTATGTATATAATGTAAACTATTAAAAGATAAAAACATCTGAACTGTGGTCAACCACTCCCTGGAAAAAAATGAAACTGACTTGAGCTCGCCACTCTTTTGAAGTCGGGTATAAACACTTTGAATCGAAATTGGTGCCTCGACAGTTATTGGAATCACTTCATTTTCTATAATATATACCAATACGCAGTAATATATGGAAGCGAGAGTTCCGTTCATCTCACCATCTCCTATGAATTCCGATTTCCAGCAAAGAAACCGCCATAGAAAACCCACATATGAGTTCATCTTTTCGCTTTTATATGGAAGTCATGATTTGTAGGTTATGAAAACCGACCATATCTGAACAGATCTATTTAATATCTTCTTCCATGGATTTTATTCCTGATGTCGAATCCCAAGATAACAGAGACAATGTATGTCACCGCAGATCCACTGATGTTCGTCGCTTACCGGTCGAAATGTTATGGTTGAGATCTCAGAATTGAATGTAAGAAGTCAATATGTTTCGAGAGTATTTTTTCAGTCCAAGTGGGGTATTCTTGATGGCTTACCTTATAGTGATCTCTCATTTCGCTTATATGAACGAGGCTCCTTATTCGAGGTGGACCCTTCTTTGTCAAGGACCTCTGGGTAGTTCTCTAGACAATAAGAATGTCCGGATATTGTACAAAGGGTTGTTCACTTTCTAGGATTTTTGGAGATCTTCCTAATTAATGTATACTTCACCCTCAAGCGAACGAGCCATCCATCATAATCTTCAATCTCTCACGTTACCGACACCCCTTGGGGCATTTAATGTAGGTGAGAGGTCAGATCACACATGCTCTGCCGGAACAGTAACCTTAGGGGCGTTGAGCATTGGCGGGAAGATGATGCCTTTGACTAAATCATCTCTTTAAAAGACTTATTAGAGGAGATATTATGTTGGGCCCAAGCCCAGCATTTGATTGGAAGTAACAGGCCCAGACGAGGGAGCCCAATAGGGGATCCTCATCGTCAAGCCATCCTTGGTCTGGGTCCGCACATTTTGAGTGGGCCGAGGCTTAGTCCCATCCTTTGAAGATTTCGTGGGCCCTACAAGGCGAATAATTGTTGCACCCACCTTTTCTCTATTGATGTACATTGTCAGGTGTAACACCCCGTGTTTCGAAAGTCAAAGTCAAGATTGAAGTCAAAGGAAGACAAGATTGCTAATTGCGATCTGTCTCTCCTTGCTCAATTCCTGTTTTGACTTCTTTGACTTGTAATTAGTCCATTTTATTTTCGCTTTAGTTGTATTATGTGGAGTATCTATTAATAATCGCATGGTAATCGCTATTAATCGCTGTTTAATCGCTTTATCGCTATCGCAATCGCACTCGCAACTCGAATTACGCATTTTGGTTACTGTTATACGTGTGTGTGTGCTTTATGTGTTACTTGTGCATGTTTATTTATGATATGTTATGGTAATCAATCGAATCGCAATTGAACTCAATCGCAATCGAATCGCAACCGCTAATCGAATACGAACTAAGGATGCTTGTATGTTGATATAGTAGTTGGGATTAAAAGTAATTTGACTAGGAAACTCTATCGCATCGAAACGCTCGCAATCGAAATCGAAACAGCAAAACTCGTCGCACCGAACACTCGAACAGGGTGACTGATCGACCAGGCTACCAGCCGATCGACCAGCCGATC
>JARYGA010036618.1:0-43505 GCA_030545235.1 Helianthus tuberosus | reverse complement strand
ACGGATTCTTTTGGGAGTACAACATCACATCCCTCCTGATGGACCTGAGAAGCAAGAGAGCGGAAATTGATCTTGTTTCTCTGATTAAGAACTGAATCAGCATAAGAAATTGGTTTCGCCGAGCTTGATTCATCCATTTTCAGCACCGAATCATGATTACCGACCTGAACATTAGCAGGAATGCTTTCTACTTTTTCAGAAATAATCGGCCCTGACTTGTTTAGATTAGTCTCCTGCAAACTCCCACCATCTTCCATACTATTCTCTGATAAATCCATGTCCGGTGAGGATTCCTTGACAGCAATGTCCACAGGAACCGGAACAGAGATCTTTTGAAGCTCATCAATTACATTAATTGGTTTTGGTACTGAGTTCGACTTAAAAATACCCCTTCGTGCAAGTTTTGGATTACCCTCATTCATACCACGATTACCACCAACTTTAGAATTCAAAGGTGGCTTACCACGATCCGGCTGAACATCAAAGTTTTTACGAACATCCATACTGGATTAAACCCCTCTCTCAAAACGCACGTACCTCAAAAAACCATGCAAACAAGAAACCCAAAGAAACGAAAAGACGCAGCAAAGAAAATCTGAAAACCCTAATCTAGCAAACCCTAATCCATATCACTTACAAAACCGTATAGCGAGGATGGTAGAATAAAGAAAATACCGATTCACCAGCAGCTCTATACAGATTGTTCGACAATACAAGATCAGGCAGGCGACCAAGAAGAAAAAACCCTACTTCCAATCGGGCACAAATGCTAACTAGTTCGTTACACAGGTTATTCAAACCGATGATCACAGACTGTTATACATCTGATTACGAAAAGAAGGAAAGATTAAGCAGAAGAAGAAATCGCCATGCTAGGAGAGAGCATTAGGGTTTAACGACTCCACAAAAGCAAAGAATTATAAACTTGTGTTTTGCGGATGATCTTTTCATATTTGCTAGAGGAGATCAGAAATCCGCTCGGGTTATAATGACGGCTATCAACATGTTTAAGTCTATGTCGGGCCTAGTTCCTAGCATGGCGAAGAGTACAGTCTACTTTGGTAATGTTAAGGATCAGGTGAAAGCTAGTATCCTTAGTATTATGCCGTTTGAGGAGGGGGTCCTTCCAGTTCGCTACCTGGGGGTACCGCTTGTTTCTACTCGGTTGAAATATAAGGATTGTAAAAGGCTTATTGAGAGTATGGAGTCAAGAATCACTGACTGGAAAGCGAAATGTTTGTCTTTTGCGGGAAGAGTGCAGCTGATTCGTTCGGTCTTGGCTTCTATGCATATTTATTGGGCTTCGGTTTTCATATTACCTAAACGGGCTATCAATGAACTGGAGGAGAAGATGAGATGTTTTTTGTGGTCTTAGGGAAATAAGATTAAAGGCAAAGCTAAGGTCAGATGGAAAACGGTTTGTCTTCCAAGGTGTGAAGGGGGGTTGGGTATTCGCAGAGTGCAAGACATGAATAATGCCCTTATGGCGTCTCATATATGGAGCTTGGTTAATAATAGAGAATCTTTATGGGTGAAATGGGTTCATGCTTACCGGATTAGAGATAGAAGTTTTTGGGATGTTCCATTAAAGAATGATGTTTCTTGGAGTTGGCGGAAATTGCTTCAACTAAGATCGAGTATACGTAATTACATATGGATAAGGGTTGGAGATGGTACAGAGACGATGGTTTGGTTTGATAAGTGGCATGAGATATGTCCGATTAGATCCTTTATCACTCCTAGATTGATAGCGAATGCGGGTTTCACGTTAAGAACGAAGCTGGCGGATATTCTTGTTAATGGGGAATGGAGATGGCCGATGGATTGGGTGGGCCGGTTTCCTTTACTTCAACATGTTCAAGACGTTGAGCTGAATTCTCTACGCAAGGACCAAATAGTATGGAGAAGTCGACAAGGGGTGGTGTAACATCTGTGTCTGAAATCATTGTAAACAATTCAATTATCAATAAAACAATGTTATTTGATCCCAATGTTTGTTTGGTTGTGTTTTACATTTTTCATGTTTTGACTTTTATTCAATTTCAAACTCTATATCGCTTTCTGGAGAGTTATACGCAAACTGGTGCGTAAACGTAATCAGTTTAATGCGACAAATACTCCGAAACATCAACATATACTTAACATACCTTAAATAACCTTTACATAACTTAGAAATAAGTTTTGAAGGCTTTGGTATGGCAAAGACAAGTTAATTTGCCTACAGGGACTAAACTAGACAAACTGCGAAAGTATGCCAATTTGAACTGTAACGAACATTCCGAAACATGACCATAAGTTAAACACACCTTAAATATCCTTTATATAGCTTAGAAATAGGCTTTGAGGGGTTCGGCGTGCTAAAATAAACTTTTGGGTCATTCAGGGACTAAAAGCGTCAAAAAGTGCACAAGTTTGCACTTTCGCGCATAACTTACGTTCTGAATACATCCGGACATCCAAAAATTTATGTAAGCACTAAAATATTTTATTTTAGTGTTTGGCATAAGAAAAATCCATTCGTCGCGTCATTTGGATGTTTTTCGCACTTATGCGCATTCCGTCGTAATTAAGCGAACATCGCGATCGTACGACCAAACGAACCAACATCCGACATATTTTTGAGCATGTTTCATGTCCACAATGTTTAGGCATCATTTTAGGGCCTTAACGTTGGCTTAACGGGCCTTAAACGTGTCGGAAATGGCCTTAAAACACAACAGGGACCAAAACTGTCATTTCTGAAAGATGTTTGCTGATCAGACAGGCCAGGCGGCCCACGTAAACCCAAGGTGACACCTTACGCGGCCCGCTTCAGGCTCCCAGACCAGATTCAATGTATTAACAGCCTGTTAACAGCCTTTCAAACACCCCAAAGGCCAATGCCACTTGTCAAACTCTTATGGTGGGGGCAAAATGAGTTACCACAACATTCCAACAAGTGTACGGGTGAGATCAAGGCACGTTATCCAAGAAACGATCCTAACGGTGAACCGAAATCTATAAATACGCATCCATCCCCATTGCAAAACCCACAAGAATCTGATTTGAGAAGCTCTAAGTTGAAACCATTGTTTCATACCTGAGCTACTTGAATCAAGATTAGCATTCGGGGACCCTTTGTAAGTATTCCTTCGTTCTTTTATTGCTTTTCGAGTCCGAAAGTCAAACTTTGTTTGATTTTCTGCATTGACCAGTTTATGGTCAATGCGAAGTTCGTTTGAACTTCGCAACGTGAGCGTAATCACGATGGTTATAGTCCCTTGTGACTATGCCTACAGAATACCACGTTGTCTAGGGTCGTAAGGGTAAGCGATCTAATAAATCGCTTATACCTTCGAACCCGACCCATTTGGTCGATCATTAGGATCCGACCAAACACATTAGGTGACCATAGTATATAGGGAATAACCTTCCGAGGTTATACCTTATGGTCGCTTCGTTTAAGTAGTTGTATGATAGGTAGTTTATATGCCTTAGGTAAATTACCAAAATACCCCTTTGATGCCAAAATTCATTTTAAACATATGTAACATAACCTATGACCTCTAAACTGATTTATCAACAATATTAAACATGTTAAGGCATATTCTATTTGTCATAGGACTAGTTAGGCGGTCCGAACGCATTTCACGCGAACGACGCGTTAAAGTAGCATAAGCTACCTAAACGGGTTGTAATGGGTCGTAAGCACTTAGGCTAGGTTTCATTTAGTATGTAGGCTTTGTTAAACCATACTACATGAGCTCCCATACTCATTTGGTTTACGAGCCCTCATTTTATCCGATCCTCCGATATAGGTCCGGTTTATTAACATAGTTACCTATATTAGGTGCCGTTTGTTTCCGTGATCTCTAGCATTACTTGGTGGTTATCTTAGGACTTCTGAGCAATCTCAAGTGAGTACATAGACCCCTCTTTTACTGTTTTCCAAACTGTTTTGGGGTGAAACACATGTGCCTACTTGTTACTTTCGTGCTTTCCTGTTTTCATATCATATACTTGTTATGTTCATTAGTACACTATTAGTACATGATTTACATTACATTTCATGCTATGTATGCCCATTGTGTGTGTACTTAGTACATTGTTTTACATTACATTTTATGCTATGTATGCCCATTGTGTGCGTACTTAGTACATTGTTTTACATTACATTTCTGCTATGTATGTTGACTGATAGCATGCTAGCACATTGATTTACATGACTTTTCTGCTTTGTATGTTAACTTAGCATACCTAGTACATTGTTTTCATATGACATGTATACAACTGATATAACATTTGGTTTGCACAAACGAGACTTTTATACGTTCATTAACATTTGCTACGCCGCTCGGTAGTAAGTACTAGTACCATAGGACTTGACAAATCCCATTCCTGACTTCCCGGGTTTGTTTGGATGTAAGGAATGACTGAATCCGAAAACATTTCTTTTGATAACCTTGACTAAAAGGGTTATCCGACTGTCTCAAGGCTTGAATGTATGCGTTAACTTACCACATAAATGTTTGTATCAATGTAACATGCATTACTTTGCAAAACATAACTTTTTGATATATTCAAAATACTTTGTTTTGTACATTTTTACATTTGGATTATGTGACAATACTTTACTTACAATACATAACATTTGTTACACATTACTTGACTACTTTTGGACTATAAACATTTGACATGGTTTATACAAGGACTTTTCGACAATTGATTTAAACATGGACTTTATACATTGGTGGTTTGTTTAAGTGATTTAAGTAACGAGGCGTGTGTAATATGATACAAGCATGGTGGATACGTCGCTGGTACTTCCTATATATAAGTGTTTGTATTATATTACATGTCATAGCGTTATTTAAATCATTCAATTTGGACTTATACATTTTACACAAGTAACACGATTTCCACAAGACTTTGGTTTACAAACAATTTACTTTATACAACTCATTTTACTTGGTTATACATTTAACCATACATTATACTTTTATTTATACATATCATTTGATCTTATCGCTTTTTAAATGACTTACAAAACAAAACAATTTACAAGGTTCATGACTGACTTTTACTAAACAACTTTTTCTTAAACTTAAGTCATGAATCCTATTTTCACAAAACCTATGTATCTCACAGGCATTTTTATGCTGACGTACCTATTTTCACATGTGTTTTCAGGAGCTTTTGCATAGGATGATGATCGTGACACTAGGGCGGACCTGTGCCTTAGAGACTTAAAATGAAGATAGACTTAGTTTAATTATGTTATAAACTCTTTGATTCCTGTTTAAAACAATGTAACTCTTATGTTGATAAATAAAATACAACTTTGTATGCCATGGTTACGAAACAATTAATTCTGTTACAACACTCCCCGACGTTTTCCGCCACGTTTTGTATGTTATACGTGGTCGGGGTGTGACAGGTGGATACCAGTTTTACTTCTTATACGGCTTGGGATGATCTTAGGATAGTGCAAGATGAAGTTCAATGGGCTAAGGTTGTGTGGTTTCCTCAAGCTATCCCAAGGCACGCTTTTCTCATGTGGTTGATTCTTAACAGAAAATTAAAGACACAGGATATTATGAGTAGATGGAACTCATCGGGTAATGCTAATCTAAACCTGATGTGTTGCTCGCTTTGTATTAGAGGCCCCGATTCCCATGATCACTTATTCTTTGAGTGTGAATATGCTTCTAGAGTTTGGGATGGGGTGAAAGACCGGGCAGGTATGGTTTCTATCCAGCATCATTGGAGCCAGATTCTGGACTATTTAATGGTTATAGCGACTTCCAAATCAGCTAAACATATTATTTCTAAATTGGTGGTTAGTGCCGCTAACTATTTTGTTTGGGATGAGAGGAATGCAAGACTCTTCTCGACTAGGAAGAGAAATATAGAGCAACTTGTTGATGTTATCCTAAATACAGTAAGGATGAAGCTTCAGACAATGCGGTTCAGAACGTCCAATCAGACAGAAAGAGTGTTACAACAATGGATGTTGCCTCGTGGTTTGCTGGTAGCGGATGATGATTGTGGCTAGTGTCTTGTGTTTTGTTTTTGTTTGTAGTGGCCTCCTTGTTTGTTAGGAGTGTGTCTATTCTGGTGGTATTTTGTCCTCGTTTGTTTCGAGTTGTAACTCCCTAGCGGCATGTCGCTTGGGAGAACTGTGAAGTGATTTTGCTTCTCACTTGGTTTTTGTTTTGATATAAAATTCACCGGGGTAACCCTTTACCCAAAAAAATTGTATACTACCATCTACAAACAACACATGTATTGCACATCAAGTAATTATAAAAACACACTTGCAAATAAGTAACAAGTTAAGCCGAATAGAGACCTTGAAACTCGAGTTGTCACATTATCCCCAACTTGAAAGAAATTTCGTCCCGAAATTTAGCACGTGGTTACTGAGGAAGCTAGTTGTGTTGTGTAGTTTACTGGTTTTCCTGGGGTGTCACATCATCCCCCCGTTGGTTTGGAATTTCGTCCCGAAATTCTGTAGTAGCTTCAGCCTCAGTAGTGGTTGCACTGTTTCCGAATAACTGGGGATACTTGAGTTTCATTTGATCTTCTCGTTCCCAGGTAAACTGTCACACCCCGACCACGTAAAACAACGAAATGTGGCGGAAACATCGGGGAGTGTTGTAACAGAATTAATTGTTTCACAACCATGGAAATTAAAGTTACATTTTATTTATCAAACAAGAGAGTTACATTGTCTTAAAACAATAAACAAAGAGTACATAACATAAATTAACTAGTTCTTGCTTCGTTTTAAGTCACTAAGGCATAGGTCCGCCTAAATGTGTCTCGATCATCCTATGGAACAGCTCCTGAAAACACATGTGAAAATAGGTACGTCAGCATAAAAATGCCTGTGAGATACATAGGTTTTGTGAAAATAGGATTCATGACTGGCGTTTAAAGAAACTGTTTAAAAGAATAATGTATGTTTAAAAGAAACTATTTGACCATGAATCTTGTTGAGTGGTTCCTTTCATAAGTCATTTGAAAAGTGATAAATAAACCAAACGATATATATATGTTTAAAAGAATAATGTATGGTTAAGTGAATAACCATGTAAAATGAGTTTGTATAAGTTAAGTTATTTGTAAAACGATGTTTATGTGAAGATTGTATTGTAGATGTAATATGTCTAAACTGAAATGGTTTAAATAACGCTATGATATGTAATACCATAAAAGCACTTATATATAGGAAGTACCAGCGGCGTATCCACCATGTTTTTATCGTATTACACGCCGCCTCGTTACTTAAATCACTTACCCAAACAACCACCAAAATGTAATGTTTAACAATTGTAGAAATGTTTATGTGTGGTCAAATACGGTTTACACAGTTCAACAGTTACAAACGGTTCACAAAATCAAATGGTTATAACGGTTCACATGGTCAAATGGTTATAACGGTTCACATGGTCTAATGGTTACAACGGTTCACATAGTCAAGTGGTTACAACGGTTCACATGGTCAAATAGTTACAAACTGTTCAAAATGTAATATAATGTGTTCATATGCTGGATGAGCATATGCAACAAATTGTAATGTAAAACAATGTACTAAGTATGCTAAGTTAACATACAAAGCAGAAAGGTCATGTAAATCAATGTGCTAGCATGCTCAGTCAACATACATACCAGAAAAGTCATGTAAATCAATGTGATGTAAATCATGTACTATATTTTTTTTTGGGTAAAGGGTTACCCCGGTAAATTTTATAAATCAACCAAATAAGTACAAGGGTGTGCCAAAGCGAACACACCTACTAGACTTGGTATACCAAGACTAGGAAATCCAAAAAACACAAAACAACCAGGACACAGACTTAAGAAAGACAGCCACAAACAAAGACAGCCAAAAACAAATATGAGCAACTACATAATTAGAATTCTAGCCCGGATCATCTTCCTCATCATTAGAATAGATCTTCCAAGCCGTTAGCAATCTGTTACGGCTAGCATTCCCACGAAATTTGAACCCCGTGAGCTTTAACTGGACCGTGTTCTTGATTATCTCCATATCCGATTCAGCCGAGTTATGCTTATGAGAAAACAATCTATTATTTCTTTCTTGCCATATGAAGTACGTCGTAGCTGCAATGAGAATCTTACCCACAATGACATCCATGTTCTTCGAAGAAGCCGTCTATTCCATCCAAGCCGAAATGGAGACCCAAGAATCATTTACACTCACCAAGTTAACCATAGTTTTCACATTATTCCAGACTTTTGACGCAAAGCTGCATTGGAAAAAAAGGTGATCACGCGAGTCCCGATCAAAGCAACACAGCGGGCAACACATAAGTCTAAGATTCGTATCACTTCCTGCTTCCCAGCTAGTCAGACGATCCTGAGTTTTGAGTTTGTTCCTGATGACCAACCACAAATGAAATGAGTGTCTCGGAATACACTGAGCAAACCATATCATATCGGACCATGGAACCGTATCACCTCGGCTTCTAATATTATTCCAAACTTCCTTTGAGCTAAAGTAAGTATTATTGCCTTCCAAGTCTTTCCAGGTAGGTTTATCCGTAACATTATGGAAAAGATTTGGGACCTGTAAGTTTATCAAGACCGGAAAAAGATCATACCAAGCCTGAGGCCATCTCCACTGGCCTGAATCATCAACTACATCAGCAACCGTGGACTTCATATTAAAACCAGCATTGGAAATAATTCTCGGCATGATGAAGGAACTAATCGGACTCAACGGGCACCAATTATCACACCATGCATTAGTTTGAGCACCACTTTTGATAGACATACCGATGTAAGGACGCACCAGGTTTCAGATTGACAAAATCTTTCTCCATCCCCAGCTCATACTACCCGTGCAAGGAACCTCCCAAAAACTCCTACCCTTAAGTTTATAAGAATGTATCCACTGAACCCGGAGAGAGTCCCTCTTCGATATGATACTCCAAATATGGTTTGCCATGAGAGCCTTGTTAACATCCATAATGTTTCGAATACCCAATCCACCTTCTCTTTTAGGCAAGCAAACATCGGACCAGCGAACTTTAGCTCGAACTCTGCCAATAGAACCAGCATTCCATAAGAACCGACGCATCCTCTTCTCCAATTCAGAAATGACACGAGCTGGAAGAATGAAAACAGACGCCCAGTAAATGTGCATAGAAGATAACACTGAATTTATAAGTTGAAGCCGACCCGCAAAAGACAAAGACTTTGAAATCCAACTTGTAATCTTACTCTCCATACGATCAATCAAAATTTGACAGTCTTTAAAAATAAGCTTTGTGGATATAAGTGGCACCCCAAGATACCGAACCGGAAGACTTCCTTCTTGGAAAGGCATCAAAGAAAGGATCTCCTGCTTTACAAAAGTAGAAACATTCAAAAAATAGGCCGTACTCTTGGATGGGCTCGGAACTAACCCTGACCATCTAGTGAAAGTTTCCAAAGCATCTCTAACCTTCTTAACCGAGTAACTATCAGCATGAACAAAGATAAACAAATCATCCGCAAAAGAAACATTGATAATTCTCTGCTTAGCACATTGATGATGAAATTTAAACGACAAATTTGAGTTGGCCATACTTTGAAGCAATAACGAGAGAACCTCCATGATAAGGGTAAATAAATAAGGCGACATCGGGTCTCCCTGTCTCAATCCCCTCTTCCCTTTAAAGAACCCATGAAGATTACCATTAACACATAACGAATATGAAGCCGTGGAAACACATGTCATAATCCACTCAACCATTTGATGATTAAAACCAAACCGAATAAGAATAGCTCTCAAAAAAGACCAACTCACCGTATCATAGGCCTTTTGAATATCTATTTTAAAAGCACATCTCACAGGGCCTCTATTCAGATGATAATTATGCATAAGCTCCTGAGTTAGGAGTATATTATCTGATATTTTCCTTGTTGGAACAAACGCGGATTGATTAATACTAACCAACGCCCCCAAACTCCCTTTAATCCTATCCGTTATGATTTTGCTGATACATTTATAGAGCACATTACAACATGAGATAGGCCGATAATCCAAAACAGAATCCGGAATATCTTTCTTAGGAATTAAAGCAAGGATTGTGTGATTTAATTGCTTGAGGAGCTTACCATTCGCAAAAAAAATCCATAATTGCATCCGTAACTTCATTGCCAATAATATCCCAGGCATTTTTGAAAAAAGCTGACGTATAACCATCCGGCTCAGGAGCCTTGTTTTCACCAATATTAAACATAGCAGTTTTTATTTCCTCACGGGTAACTTGCCGAATCATATTAGAAGCTTCTTGTGGGCTAAGAACATTAAAAGAGATATCATCCAGATTAGGCAAAACAACCTGATCCTCAACTCCAAGAAAGTTCGAGTAGTGATTGACTAAAGCATCCGCCACCCTACTACCTTCATAACGGTTTCCAGCCAAATCTTTGACACTATGAATCTTGCTTCTAGCATTGCGACTTTTCACTACATTATGGAAATATTTCGTGTTCGAGTCTCCCGCACACAACCATTCAACTTTTGACTTTTGTTTAAGTAAGCATTCCTCATCATAAGCAGCATTCTGATAATCATGAAGACATGTAGCTTCTAATTGACGAAGATGGCCATCCAACGGATTCTTGTCAACAAGCTCTTGAATATCGTCCAACTTTTTCCTAAGATCCAACACCTTAGTATGCAAGTTACCTTGGTTGAATAAAATCTTCCTTAAGTGCGGTTTAAGATTGATGAGTTTCCTAGTAACCGAAAACATATTAACCCCTTGAACCGTTACCCTCCATTCTCGCTCCACACACTTCATGAAATCTGGCTTGGATGTAATGAAATTAGGAAACTTGAAAGGTTTAGGTTTCTTCTCAATCACGGATCCCAATTTCAGAATACAAGGCGTGTGGTCAGAAACTCGAAAAGGATGGAACATGACAAAAGTGAAGGGATTTTAACATGTTTATCAAAGCAATTTCATCCATATGAAATAAAAACGCAGCAGAAATAATGTTTAAAACATGTTAATTTTATAAGATATAAAACCATTTATATGCAAAATCCCAAAACCCGGATCCATATATGAAGATGCATACTATCATACACAACCATAGGGTGTTTAGAAAACTACCTTCTTGGAGTAATAGGATGATGAAAAGGATGATGCTTCAAGAATGGTTGCCTTCAAGAGTAGAAGGCCTCAAGCTTGTATACCCCAAGCCTTCCAACAAACACCTTAGTTTTAGCTAGGATTTCTACACTTATGAACTCACTATTGAAACCCTCTTGAAGCCATCATATGGCCGAAAATATGAGAGGAGGTTGTGGAGTTCTTGCACTTGATTTATGAACTTGAAAAAGCCTACTAGATCAACCATACATGACCCGATTGTTAGAGAGTCTACACTTGATTTCTCAAAAGGAAAAACTCTCTTGACAGGCATGTTATGGCCGAAATTTTTAGAGCCATTTCTCTAGAGCTTCTTCAAGTTCATCTCTTCCATCTCTCCTATTTTTGTCATACAAAATGTTAATAAAAGTAGTGAGAGAATGTGCCACCCAATTCACCCAATGCATGCACATCTAAACATGCATAAATGCATGTATTTCAATTGGACCACAATGGTCTTGGAAAGACCATCCAATCAAGATCCTCTAACTTGCATGCATTGTGATTTGCCACTTTTGTCTTGGGAAGAGGGGGGGCGGCCTAGCTTTATTTTAAAAAAAAAAATTCAATTCTTTTTTATAAAATTTAAGTATTAGTTTATATTTATAACTTTTTTAAATATAACACTACATAAATGCAAGACTTTATACAATCTTTTAAAATGTTATTTAACCCATTAAATAACAAAATAAAATATTCTCTCAAAATAAATTATCCATATAATTTATTAGCTTATCAAGTGTAATTATTTAGAAAACCAGTTTCTAAAATTGTAAGTGTTAATATTTATTTGTTTGATCATATCACAAATAAATAATACAAGTGTTTGTCTAGCTTGTTATTGGGTATGACTCGACTTGGATCATAACGTACTAGCCACATCAATTTAATATGTGTCTTGGGCATACAGAGTCCAACAATCTCCCACTTGCACAAGATACATAGAAGATTGATGCAAGCAGTAAATGACGCCTAACTACGGTTTACTACCCCCAATACGTATGACTATATTTGCCATTCAATAACATCATCCCTTTCAAGTCCCTTACTTGAACATGATTTAGGTGAATCTATCATTTATCCTTTCGTTACAGATGTCATGTTAAATCCAGAGACATAGAGTGATCACTCTCTGTTGATTTAACTTTAGCAGGCCTTAGACATCTTACTCTCAACGAATAAGAGGAACAAATCCCATCTTGACTACATATGTCTCTCACAATCACCTTGTACCACACCTGAGCTTAGCCTTATGTACTGTCATATTACTGACAGCGAAGAAATGAGTCAAGGTACAATATTTGGTGAATATCAAGACCCAATATGTATCTCAGGTCTGAGGATACTATGATATTCTCCTTTACTCAAATTTACTTATGATCAATCACAGATGATTCCATGCAGTAATATTTGAGAGCGAGTCAGTCCAATATTTGTATCCCACAAATATCTATGAACTTTGGCAGCAACACTTTGCTCTATATTCATACCTAATGAATATCCACCAATCCAAGTTCATAATAGTCTTACATTCATATTTGTTCCCACAAGTATGATCGACTACGGACATTTAGAATAAGTAACTTATTCATGGATTTAAACATGCTAAAAAGGAACATAACTCAAAATACCATATAGAGTTATATTATCAATTGTTCCAATATCCAAATACAAAATAGATCAAATCCAATCACTAGAATATCGAAGTCCTAAGGCACAAGTATGACCCTTTCATGCTTTGCCCATTCAAGGAGCTTCGTGAGTGGATCCGTAATATTTTGATCAGTGTGAACTTTGCGAATACATATCTTTCCCTTTTTCAACTTCATCCCTTATGTAGTTGAAACTCCGCTCAATGTGCCCAGTCTTTTGATGTGCACGAGGTTCCTTGATTTGAGCAATCGCACCATCATTATCACAAAGATCTCTAGGGTCCTGAATGGTAGGGACTACCCTAGATCGACAATAATTCAAGTGGCGGATCCATATGAATTTCCTCGATCAATGAAGCGGCGATGTATTCTGATTCTGTAGTGGACAATGCTACCCTGATTGTGATCGAGAACCATCTCGATCAGTTTGGAAACTCGTATCCATGTAACCTTTTACAATGAATTCCGAAACTCGCATCCCTGTAACCTTTTACAACGAGTTCCTTTCACCAGACATATATTATAAATATATTCTTAGTCCTTCTAAGGTATTTTAATATATATTTTAACAGTCACCCAATGACCGTTATTCGCTGGTATCTACTCGTCATGCTTAAAGCGCATAACTTGTCCAGTCTAGTGCATATCATTACATACATAATGAATCCTACAGCTGACGCATATGGGATTCCCTTCATTCTTTCCTGCTCATCCTTTGAGCTTGGACATTGAAATGTTTTCAATATTGTCCCCTTTTTGAACAGGTACCAAAACTTTCATAAAGTTCTATATCTTGAACCTTTTCAAGACTTTGTAAATGTATGCACTTTAGTTTAAACCTATCAAGTGCCTTGATCTATCCCTATAGATCTTTATTCCCAAAATATAGGCGACTTCACCAAGATCCTTAATGGAAGAACAACTTCCAAGCCAGGCTTTTACACCCTCCAAGGTTGGAATGTTATTTCCAAATAGTGATCGACATATCATACTAAGAAAGTAATGATGCTCCCACTAGCCATCTTATACACACAAGCTTCATCGACGTTCTTGATGAATCCATATTCCCTAATCTCTTCATCAAAACGGTGATTGCAACTTCTAGATGGTTGTTTCAATCTATAGATTGATTTCTTTAACTTGCATACTTTGTCAGGATGTTTTGGATCGACAAAACCTTCAGGCTTAACTATATAGACATCTTCCTCAAGATATCTATTAAGGAAAGCCGTTTTGACATCCATTTGCCAAATCTCATAATCATATTGTGCAAGTATGGCAAATGATATCCTAGTGGACTTTAGCATCGCCACGGGCGAGAGGGTCTCATCATAATCAACCCTTTGAGTTTGAGTGAAACCTTTTGCTACAAGTCTCGCTATACAAGTATTCAAGTTACCATGCATATCGGTTTTCTTCCTGAAAACCCACTTACTTTCAACTACTTTGGAGTTAAGAGGTGCTACAACCAATTCTCATACTTGGTTGTCATACATGGACTGCATCTTTACGTTCATGGCTTCAAGCCATTTGTTAAAATCGAATTTTGACATTGCATCATGGTATGTGGTTGATTCACCTGAATCTACCACGTAGCATCCATCTATGAAAAATCCATACCTTTCAGGTGGACTACTAATTCTACCAGATCTGCGAACGCTTTGTGTGTGTTGATAAACCACTTGATCGTTTTTCAACAACCTTTTGTTGAGTGCTAGTTTTAACCAAACGTGTATCGGCTTGTGGTTCTTGATCCTTATCAAGTTCCACTTGTTCTATTAATTCCTTCCACAAAGAACTTAGCTTCCAAGAACTCAGCCTTTTGAGCAATAAATACCTTTTGCTCTGTTGGATCGTAGAATTAATATCCTATACCATCTTTAGGATATCCTACAAAGATACACTTAGTGGATCGTACTTCCAATTTGTTTGGGGTGTATTGCTTCACATAAGCTTCACAACCCATACCTTTAAATATGATAATGATGGAGCCCTTCCATGCCATATTTAAAAGGTGTCTTATCCACTTTCTTGGTTTGGGCCATATTTAATATACGAGCCATGGAGAGCAAAGCGTAACCCCAAAATGATAGAGATAATTCGCTCCTAGCCATCATAGATCGAACCATTTCTAATAGAGTTCGACTCCTCCTCTATCAAAACGAAGAATTTTAAAAGAGTTGATTTTGTACTTCACTTTTGAAGATTCTGAACGTTTCAAAACTTCTTCTTTGTGTCAAGTACACATAACCTTAACTACTATAGTTGTCGGTAAAAGTAATGAAGTATTTTTCACCATTCCTAGTCATTGGCTTAAAAGGATCACATACATTCGAATGTATGATACCTAATAAATCTTCTTTCCCTTTCCCACTAAGGGATTACTTGGTCATTTTCCTTGTAAATAAGATTCGTATGTATCAAATGAACCAATTTCATTTGTTTCCAAAAGACAATTCTTTCAAAGTGTTTACATGCGACATCTTTTTATATGACCAAGGCGATAATGCCAAGGATAGGTCTTACTCAAATCCATTTTGAGTTTGTTGGTGATTGCTTGGTACATTGAACTATCAAATGATGTATTATTATGAACCAATTCATAACTACCATTTGAAGGCATAGTTTTAAAGTAAAACATGTCATTCATCGAAATATAAATGTCATTGTTTACAAACTTTAAATCAAAACCATATTGTCTTATAAGGGAAACTTGAATAATGTTCCTAGTCAAACTAGGAGCATTCAAGACATTTTAAAACAATTTCCAAACCATTTGGAAGTTTTAAAACATAGTCTCCTTTCTTGTAATGTTTATTTCTTTTGAACCTTTTGTAACGAATTGCAAACATGAGTTCCACATCCGGTATCTAATACCCATGTGTTAGAAGAAATAACATTAAGGTCAATATGTATCATTAAGATTGTACCTAAGGCTTGTCTAGCATCCCTCTTGTTTTCAACTCTTTGAGATAGGTTGGACAATTCCTATTTAAATGCCCTATCTCACCACACTCAAAGCATGGATCGTTCATGGCAATCTTTGCCTTCTTCTCTTTTGGTTTCGGTGGTTTCGCTTTAGTCTTTCTAATCATTTCCCTTTGAATTACCCGTTTCCATTTTTAATATTTGCTTTGGTGTCGGGGTGATGCCCTTTCTGGTTGCCTCCCTCATTGATCGTTAGAATGGATAAAAAAAACTTTTTGCCCATATTGAGCTTTTCTAGGTGATCAATGTGGCTTTTCATCTTAAAGACATAAGATGAGACCGATTGGTTTTCCTCCATTCGACATGCATGAAGTGCTCGAACCGTTTCGAAACGTTCAACCCTTAGGAACATTTCCTACAATTGGTTAATCATGTCGTATGCTCATGATGTTCAAAACCTTTTGAATCTTGGGAATCATAATTCCTAACATGAGGCAAGAGGCTTGCGTAGTATCCTCGATATACTTAATCCAATCGTTATAGGCATCCTTATCTTCCATAAAATGTTCATCGGGATTAGGATCGTTTAACACATAGGATATCTTTACTTGCTTGAGAATGATTCTTAAGTTTCGATATTAATCCATAAAGTGTTTTGATTGAAACGATCCTTTTTAAGGATTGTTTATAGTGATAGGTTACAGACGGTTTGGGTAATATTGTTAGCGGCCATCTACAAAATTTAACAAGGTTCAATTTTAGTATTTTTGATATTATTATATTTTAATCATTAATACCCTTTTGTGTCTTAAAGACAATTAATAATTAAAATCTAGAATCCAACGTTACATTTAAATATTGGTTAAGTGACCTTTATCCCTCTATTTAAATTAACAAGGTAGTCAACGTTTGACAATTGCAACTCTTTGCAACTTCTAGCCATATGGGATCGGTTAAACATCTTTATGTTTAGTTGGCATGTTTAATCCTATCAACACCTTTGTTCCCCATGCTTCGGTGACCCTAAGTTCATGGTTTCCAAATCAAGTCGTCCAACTTACACACACGTGTGAGTTTATTCACATAAGTGGTTAGGTGACCTTTATCCCACAAACATGGTAAACCCACCTCGAACATACAAGTTCCCTCAAATGTGGTTAGGTGACCTTTATCCCACAATAAGATTTCCCAAGTGTTTCGAGTGTTGTATAAAAGGATGGTGTTTGACTTGTTTTATAAAAGGGTTTTCAATATTTCAAAATTCTAGTTTAGAAAATATTATGTACCATACATTTGCATGCATTCAAATCAATGGTACTTTAGTGAAAACAAATTTTCAAGGTTCTTTTTAATAAAACCCATTTTATTATAAAATCATTAATTTTTAATAAAACCTTTATTAAACATTTTAATGATTTTGTCAAGAACCAATTTTACGCTTGTTGTTGATTATTAGTTTGTTAAGTCATGCATATCTACATATCATCTAAACAACAAAATAAACAACCACACAAGCATAACAATAGGTGCATAACCATAGCCAACTATTTTGACAACACTTGTTAGCCGAAACAAGTGTGCCAAAAGGTCCTTCCTAAAGGGTGAAAAACGACACAAGTAATGTGTCGATGAACTCCCACTTGATCTCGCATCCAAATGCTTCAAGTCTCCATCTTGTGTTGTGATTTCTCCACCTTCTTTGAGCTTCCAAAAGTCTTTTATTTTCAGCTCCAAACTCCTTTGGACTCCAAAATGAGTTTTGGTTATCGGGTTAAAATCCCGTTGAGAACGATGAAGTTCTTTGGACCGAATATTATGGTCCAAACCGAAACCACATTTTTGTGTGCATCTTCTTTTACAAAATATATCCTAATACATTTTTTCTAGTAAAATAACATGCACCTAATCTATTTATTTTACATTCCAAATGAAAATAAATAAATTACATATCTTCTAATGGAAGAACAAAATAATAATTATTACAACCCATTGAAATAATAAATCACAACACAATCATTCAACACAAGGTCATGGCTAGGTCATATGCACCAAAATATATATCCAAATATATATATATATATTAATTTCAAGAAGCATAAAAAAAAGGTTCCCTTTTATAAACATTTTCGGCTATGTTCAAAAAACCGAAAAGGTAAGTTTTGTCCAAACAAACAAATCATCCATATGAAATAAATTTTTCAAGATTCTCTTATGCATGTAAGAAAATAATCTTGAAAAACAAAGGGTTAACCATGTTAAAATTTTCGGCCATAGGGTTTTCTTCAAACCCGAAACCCGAAATTTTTAATCTATTGAAGTATGCACTCATATGAGCGGCTCTAGATGCCATTGAAGGGATTTTAACATGTTTATCAAAGCAATTTCATCCATATGAAATAAAAACGCAGCGGAAATAATGTTTAAAACATGTTAATTTTATAAGATATAAAACCATTTATATGCAAAATCCCAAAACCCGGATCCATATATGAAGATGCATACTATCACACACAACCATAGGGTGTTTAGAAAACTACCTTCTTGGAGTAATAGGATGATGAAAAGGATGATGCTTCAAGAATGGTTGCCTTCAAGAGTAGAAGGCCTCAAGCTTGTATACCCCAAGCCTTCCAACAAACACCTTAGTTTTAGCTAGGATTTCTACACTTATGAACTCACTATTGAAACCCTCTTGAAGCCATCATATGGCCGGAAATATGAGAGGATGTTGTGGAGTTCTTGCACTTGATTTATGAACTTGAAAAAGCCTACTAGATCAACCATACATAACCCGATTGTTAGAGAGTCTACACTTGATTTCTCAAAAGGAAAAACTCTCTTGATAGGCATGTTATGGCCGAAATTTTTAGAGCCATTTCTCTAGAGCTTCTTCAAGTTCATCTCTTCCATCTCTCCTATTTTTGTCATACAAAATGTTAATAAAAGTAGTGAGAGAATGTGCCACCCAATTCACCCAATGCATGAACATCTAAACATGCATAAATGCATGTATTTCAATTGGACCACAATGGTCTTGGAAAGACCATCCAATCAAGATCCTCTAACTTGCATGCATTGTGATTTGCCACTTTTGTCTTGGGAAGAGGGGGGGGGGGGCGGCCTAGCTTTATTTTTTTTAAAAAAATTCAATTCTTTTTTATAAAATTTAAGTATTAGTTTATATTTATAACTTTTATAAATATAACACTACATAAATGCAAGACTTTATACAATCTTTTAAAATGTTATTTAACCCATTAAATAACAAAATAAAATATTCTCTCAAAATAAATTATCCATATAATTTATTAGCTTATCAAGTGTAATTATTTAGAAAACCAGTTTCTAAAATTGTAAGTGTTAATATTTATTTGTTTGATCATATCACAAATAAATAATATAAGTGTTTGTCTAGCTTGTTATTGGGTATGACTCGACTTGGATCATAACGTACTAGCCACATCAATTTAATATGTGTCTTGGGCATACAGAGTCCAACAAAAAGCATTCTGAAACATATCCAAAAACTGAACATTACCCATTACACGATCAATCTTTTTAAGAAGGCCCACTCCATCTTTAGGTTTTTGATTCCATGTATAATGAAGTCCACGCCCTTGAATATCTAGCAGCTCCGAAAAATGAATACACTCTTTAAACTCACACATGCTTATCGTTTCTTTGGATGATCCGCTGAGCAAGTCTTGAGGCTGAAGTGTTGAGTTAAAATCTCCCATAACAACCCATGGTTTTTCATGACACAAGCTTTTATGGTTACATAAGCTCTCCTAAAGAGTTCTTCGATCCTGATTCTTATTTTCCGCATACACAAATGAGCAGAAAAAAACTTTATTATCAGCTTTAACTAACATCTGTGTATGGATAACTTGATCAGTTTGAGACAACACCATAAGATCCACCACATCTGGATCCCATCCCAATATGATACGGGTTCCCCTACTACACAAACCCCCATTAGAAGTCCAATTCCAGTTACGAAAAACGTTATGACAAATGGTACCCAACTTAGCAACATTCACGTGGGACTCTAAAATAGCACAAACCTTTAAGTTATTCTCAGCAACAACTTGACGAACCTCATTTTGTTTCAGGGGACGGTTCAAACCCCTTATGTTCCAAGACATGATACTATCCATTAAAACCTGTTTGAATGGGAGTGCTTGCCCCCTTAGACTCATGGCTCTGATCGGCTTTCATAAAGTCAGACATTTCTGTTCGTAAAGTATCCTCAACCTCATTCTCGGCTTGCTTCGGTTGCTCATTGCCCTTTTTCAAATTATGCCTCAGCTCCTTATCCACTCCTGAATCAGCTATAGTCTCATCCACACCATCCGTTGATAAAGCTTCAAACGAATTACCAGTCTTCACATTAGCATTTTTGAAATTTTCACTTGGAACCTCCTTAGTACCAGATGTACTCGCTCCTGACTTGCTAGTTTTCTGCTTATATACGAGCTTTGGCCTTTGCTTCTTATGCATCACTCCCATTCTAGCCGTCTTCCTTTTGTCCGTAATGAAACCCTCATCATCAACAACCACTTGTTTCTCCTTGTTATTCACATTTTTAGCACATGTATTATCACCGTGTCCAAACACACAACATACGGAGCATCTTTGAGGTTTCCATTCGTACTACACTTTAATTCTTTCAGTTAAGTACCCGTCCTCATCCAATTTCGGAATAGCAACAACAATAAATTCTTTCAGCTCACTATCCGCATTTATTTCAATTAACGCACGTGCAAAACTGCTTCGACCCCAATTATCCATACACATATCTGCGGTGTACCCATCTAGCCTTTTAGGAGTCCCGATCTTGGATGCTAACAAACTCAAACCATCATCCGTATAAACTGATATTGGAACATTATGCAACTTAACCCACACCGGCACAGACTTGATTCCCTCTTTCTTGAGACTGACAGACGACGACCAGATATTCAAAAACAAAGGCATTTTACGAATCAACCAGGCCCCCCCCCCCCTCTAGTACTTTAGTCATACCCTCTTTCGAGTCAAACTTAAAGAAGAAGAAGCCATCCGAGTTCATCATTAGCTTAGCAAACCCATACTTAGCCCATACATTCTTAGCATAATACTCTACTACAGGGAACGGCAACCGATTACCTAAAAAATATCCGTATAGAACATTCTCAAATTTCTCCTGAACTTTACGTATTACCTCACGTGGTATGACAACGTCAGCATCCTTAACAGTCTCCATCGAATCCATTCTCCGAAAGTTAACCTCACGTTTCTTCAAAATAGAATTTTTAACTGTATCAGCATAAGAACACGTTGTGTTCACAGGCTTATAATGAAGACTGTCATCAGCATTCAAGCTTTCCAACTGAACCGGAACATAGCAAGTTTATGATGTGAAAACAGGAAAGCATGAAAGTAACAAGTAGGCACAGGTGTTTCACCCCAAAACAGTTTGGAAAACAGTAAAAGAGGGGTCTATGTACTCACTTGAGATTGCTCAATAGACTTTAGTTATCCACCAAGCAAAGCTAGAAGATCACGGATTCAAACGGCACCTAATATAGGTATCTACATTAATAAACCGAACCTATATCGAAGGATCGGATAGAATGAGGGCTCGTAAACCAAATGAGTATGGGAACTCATGTAATATGGTTTAACAAAGCCTACATACTACAATGAAACCTAACCTAAGTGCTTACGACCCATTACAACCCGTTTAGGTAGCTTATGCTACTTTAACCCGTCGTTCGCGTAAAACGCGTTCGGACCGCCTAACTAGTCCTATGACAAGTAAAATATGCCTTATTATATATCTAATATTGTTTCCAAATCAGTTTAGATGTCAAAAGTTATGTTTTTTTTTTTGGGTAAAGGGTTACCCCGGTGATTCTATATATTCACAAACTAAAAAAACAAGTAGTGTAGAGTGCCTACACTAGTTCAATCATGAGACATGCCCCATGAAAGTAAAACAAAGAACAACCAGAATCAACCAAAAGAAATACAAAGAAAAACAACTAGACTAAAATCTAGAAAGATGCGATAGTAACCAAAAAACTAATCAACCACCATCATCTTCCTCATGCTCCCCACGAATCTCCCACTCTTCAAGAAGTCTCCGCACACTTGAAGTGTTCTTTAGTTTAGCTCCCATCAGCTTGTATCGGACCGTATTTAAAATAATCTCACTAATTTTCTCCGGAGGTCTCAACTGATTTTTAAAAGTTCTAGCATTTCTTTCTTGCCAAATAAAGTACACAGCAGCCGCAACCAGAATTTTGGCAATATAGTTCATAGCCGATTTAGACCGAACACGAACCATCAACCAATCCACTATCTCATTCCATTTCGGACTAACATCACCCATGTTTACCTTGTTTCGAATTTTATACCAAACTTGAGCCGAAAAATTGCATTCAAAAAATAAATGCGGGTGAGAGTCATAATTCTGATAACATAACATGCAACACATCATATTCATGTTCTTCCTCCGCGATAGATCCCACTTTAGAATTTTATCTTGAGTCAAAAGTTTATCTTTAAGGACCAGCCACATCAAGAAAGCATGACGAGGGATAGACTGCGCAAACCAAACAATCCTACACCAATTCACTTCCGGACCCGTGTATCGAACCGAGTGCCACACACAAGAAGAGGAGAACTCCATAGTATCACTACCTTCTCTCCATAACAATCTATCATGTTTCGTTGGAGTTAACTGAACCTGATCTAACTGAATGAGAACCGGAAAAAGATCTCTCCATGCCAAAGGCCACGCCCAAGAACCATTCGAGTAGATGTTAGCCACAGAATCATCCAGTTTAAAGTCTGCATCGGTAATGGTTCTAGGCGAAATAAAATCACCAAGTGGCCCTATATCACTCCAGTAATCAAACCAAGCCGAAGTGTTAGCGCCATTACCCAATTCCGACCATAAATGATTTCTAATAAGAGGCCGCAGTTGCACTAGCTTTCTCCAAGACCAACAACAATTAGCTGGGGTTTTGCACATCCAGAAGCTCTTGCCTTTTAACCTGTAATTGTGCACCCAATCCACCCATAAAGAATCCCTCTTAGAAACGATGCTCCAAATATGATAAGACATAAGAGCCTTATTCATATCCCCTATTCGTCTAATTCCCAGCCCTCCTTCATACTTCGGAGTACAAACGGTTTTCCAAGAAACTTTTGATTTACCTTTAGAATACGAACTCTCTTGAGACCATAGGAAATTACGCATACAAGCTTCAAGCTCGAGAACAATACGAATCGGCAACATAAAAACAGATGACCAATAAATGTGCATAGCTGAGAGAACTGAAGTTATAAGCTGCAGTCTACCAGCAAACGAAAGCAACTTGTTCCTCCAATGTGTTATACGTTTTTGAAGCCTATCCACAAGCACTCGACAATCACTATAACCGAGTCTAGAAGAGATCAAGGGCACCCCCAGATATTTAACAGGCAAAGTACCTTCGACAAAAGGCATGAGATCCAAAATAGCATCTTTGACATGGCCATTGACATTACAAAAGAATATCGTACTCTTCTGGTTACTCGGCTGCAATCCCGACATCTTAGTGAAATTAGAAAGAGATGTCATTATACACCTAGCCGAATTTACTTCTCCTCTAGCAAAAAGGAACAAATCATCCGCAAAACAAAGATTGATAATCTGCTGTTTTTCGCATTTATTATGAAACTTAAATGACGAATCAATACGAACCGCATGCTGAAGAATAGCCGTCACAACCTCCATAACTAAGGTAAAAAGATAAGGGGAGATTGGATCCCCTTGCCTTAAACCTCGTTTACCCTGAAAAAAAACCATGCACGGAACCATTCACACACATAGAAAAGGAGGCAGTTGAGACACAAACCATTATCCATGCAATCATCTTGTCTTTAAACCCAAAACCAAGCAAAGCACTTTTCAGAAAACTCCAGTCAACAGTGTCATAAGCTTTTTGTATATCCACTTTAAAAGCACACCTTGGAGGACCCACATTTCTATGATAATTATGCATTAATTCTTGCGTCAACAGAATGTTATCAGAAATTCGCCTTCCTGGAACAAATGCCGATTGATTAATACTAACGATTTCATTCAGCGCACCCTTAATTCTATCTGCAACGATTTTACTGATACATTTGTATAGCACATTACAGCAAGCAATCGGTCGATAGTCACTGACTGCCGAAGGGGTAGGAATTTTCGGAATTAGCACGATATTTGTATGATTCAATTCACGAAGAAGTTTTCCTGTCTCAAAAAAATCAATAATAGCACAAGTAACATCATTCCCGACAATCGGCCATGCACTTCTGAAAAAAGCCGCTGTATAACCATCAGGGCCCGGAGCTTTATCAACACCAATATCAAACATCGCCTTTTTTACTTCTTCCGCCGAGACTCGCCGGATCATATGTTGAGCAACCTGAGGAGAGAGCCTTTTAGAAAATAAATCCAGAGCCGGAGTAAGAGACGTATCACCTTGAGATCCAAAAATTTTTTCATAGTGCTTAACAAACGGTTGGAACACCGTATCACCCTCATAAAGCTTCCCTTCCGAATCTTTTATCACCTCAATTCGACTAGAATGATTTTTCATTTTCAGAGAAGAGTGAAAAAAAGCAGAGTTCATATCTCCCGCACTTAACCAATCTACTTTAGATTTTTGTATCAGAAATCGCTCTTCGTCTAGCAAAGCCTCTTGGAGGTCACGACTAATCACACACTCGGCTGCCCGAAGTTCAGCATTAGAATTATCCCGATCAATTTTTTGCTGAATTAAATCTAAATCCGAACGAAGTTTCTCAACTTTTTTGTGTATATTACCTTGTTTAAATAAAAGAGAACGTAGCGGGTGTTTAAGCAAACGAAGCTTTTTAACCACTCTAAACTGATGAACACCATTAACATTAGTAATCCAGTTGCTATTAACAATCTCCAGGAACTCCGGTTTAAAAACCAGGAAATTCGCAAACTTGAAAGACCTCGGCTTCAGTCTAGAAGCATCCGGGAACGATAGAATACAAGGACAATGATCCGAAAGTCTATATGGTTTGAAAATGGCCACAGAGTTCGGAAAATCAGCTATAAAATTCGTATTACCCATTACACGATCCGGTTTCTTCAGCAAACCTGCCCCGTTTTTTGGCTTTTGACTCCAAGTAAAGTGAATCCCCATACGGTTGATATCAACGACTTCAATATTATCTACACACTCTTGAAAGTCACGCATACCAGTAGAAATCGATGAAGTTCCCATAGAATTATCCTCTATGTTAAGAGCCGTATTAAAATCTCCCATAATGCACCAAGGTTTATCAGTAACAAGCGCTTTGTGTATAGAAAGATTATTCCATACTTCTCTCCGGGCCATGTAATAATTATCAGCATAAACGACTGAACAAAACATCATTCTTTTATCCAATTTGAACACGAGTTGTAAATGCATAACCTGATTAGATTGCGCCAAGATCATCACATCAAAAATGGCCGGATTCCATCCAATAATAATTCTAGTGCCCTTAGAACAACAACTCCCATTCGAAGTCCATTCCCAAGATCTGAAAACTGCGTTACAAACTTTACTTAAATTACCAACGTCCACATGAGACTCTAGAATAGCACACAAACTTAGATTAAACTCCTTGACTGCCTGCCGAACCTCTTTCTGCTTAAGGGGGCGGTTCAACCCCTTATATTCCAGGACGCAATACTAACCATTGGTAACTTTCGGAGAAGGAGTGCTTGCCCCTTTACTTTTAATATTTAGAGTACCCTCCGTCATAAACCCATCCATTTCGTTTTCCACCTCTATAACCTCATCTTCATCAGATTCCTCATTATTCAATCCCGCTTTCTTATTACTAGTACCCGACTCGTCCTCCACGTCATTAAGAGCATCAAACGGGTTATTCGATCTTCTATCCATATGAACCGATTCCTTATTAGTGTCACCTTTTGGTTTAGAACCGACAGGTCGATATTCGAATTTAGTCTTTTGTGTATTAACAGGAATACCAACTTTCCTAGCAGCTTTCTTACCATACACCCCTATGTATCCATCTTGATCCACAATAGGAGCCTTCTTAACAGGACGATTCTTTTGACCATTGCGATTATGGTTCTCATACACCATCATAGGTTGCTTCTGTAACACCTGTGCCTTCACGGCTATCAAACAAATACCGAACCAATGAAATATTATATTTCATACTTGGGATTTGTAAAAATATGTGTATCATTTGCACATATCAATTTTTTTATCAATTCCAAACTCTAAATCGCTTTCTGGAAGGTTATACGCGCACCGATGCGTAGATATAACCAGTTTAATGCAACGAACACTTCAGAATAGTGAAATAGGCTTAACATACCTTAAATAACCTTTACATAACTTAGAAATAAGTTTTGAAGGCTTTGGTATGGCAAAATCGAGTTAAATCGCTTACAGGGACTAAACTTGACAAACTGCGAAAGTATGCCAATTTGAACTGTAACATACATTCCGGAACATGACCATAAGTTAAACACACCTTAAATATCCTTTATATAGCTTAGAAATAGGCTTTGAGGGGTTCGGTGTGCTAAAATAAACTTTTGGCTCATTCAGGGACTAAAAGTGTCAAAAAGTGCACAAGTTTGCATTTTCGCGCATAACTTACGTTCTGAATACATCCGGACATCCAAAAATTTATGTAAGCACTAAAATATTTTATTTTAGTGTTCGGTATAAGAAAAATCCATTCGTCACGTCATTTGGATCGTTTTTCGCGCTTATGCGCATTCCGTCGTAATTAAGCGAACATCGCGTTCGTACGACCAAACGAACTGACATCCGACATATTTTTGAGCATGTTTCATGTCCACAATGTTTAGGCATCATTTTAGGGCCTTAAAGTTGGCTTTACGGGCCTTAGAAGTGTCGGGAAGGGCCTTAAACACGTGCAGGGGCTGAAACTGTCATTTTTGAAAGTTTTATGCTGATCAGAAGGGCCATGCGGCCCGCATTAGATTTGTCTGATCCTGAAGCGGGCCGCCTCAGCCTCCCAGAACAGATCAGAACGAACAGTCAGCATATTCCAGTTGTTTTAACCACAACCACACACTCACAACTGCACATTCAGCTCATTTAGACCCATTTTTAGCTACCATGAGTTTCCGACAAGTGTACGCATGAGATTCGAGCACGGTTTCCATGAAACGATCTTAACGGTTACCCGAAAACTATAAATACTCCACCCCACAACTTCAAAAACCACTAGAATTTTGATCTTAGAAACTCTAAGTTGAAACCATTGTTTCATACCTGAGATTCTTGGATCGAGATTAGCATTCGGGGACCCTTCGTAAGTATTCTTTCGTTCTTTTCTTTCTTTTATTGCTTTTCGAGTCAGAAAGTCAAACTTTGTTTGACTTTCAGCGTTGACCAGCTTATGGTCAATGCGAAGTTCGTTTGAACTTCGCAACGTGAGTGTAATCACGTTGGTTATAGTCCCTTGGGACTATGCCTACTGATTACCACGTTGTCTAGGGTCGTAGGGTAAGCGATCTAATAAATCGCTTATACCTCGAACCCGGCCCATTTGGTCGATCATTAGGATCTGACCAAACACATTAGGTGACCATAGTAGGTAGGGAATAACCTTCCGAGGTTATACCTTATGGTCACATCGTTTAAGTAGTTGTATGATAGGTAGTTTATATGCCTTAGGTAAATTACCAGAATACCCTTTTCATGTATAATTGGTAATTAAGCATATGTAACCTAAACTTTTGTCACATAACTGATTATGTAACATGTTTAGGCATATAACACTTGTCATAGGGCTAGTTAGGCGGTCTGAACGCGTTTCACGCGAGCGACGCGTTAAAGTGGCATAAGCTACCTAAACGGGTCGTAATGGGTCGTAAGCACTTAGGTTAGGTTTCATTTAGTATGTAGGCTTTGTTAAACCATATTACACGAGTTTCCATACTCGTTTGGTTTACAAACCCTCATTCTATCAAATCTTCCGATTTAGGTCCGGTTTATTAACATAGTTACCTATATTAGGTGTCGTTTGATATCCGCGATCTCTAGCATTGTTTGGTTGTTACTCAAGGACTACTAAGCAATCTCAAGTGAGTACATAGACCCTTCTTTTACTGTTTTCCAAACATTTTGGGGTGGAACACATGTGCCTACTTGTTACTTTCATGTTTTCCTGTTTTCACATCATATACTTGTTATGTTCAATAGTACATTTATAGTACATGATTTCATTGTTTTCATGCTATGTATGTCCATTTAGTACATGCTTAGTACATTCTTTTACATTGCATCTCTGTTGCATATGTTCCAGTAACATATGGACACATTGTTTTACAGCTCTACCTTGTATGTTTACTCTAGCATACTAGGTACATTATCTTCATCACATGCTTACATTTTGGTATGACATTTGGTTTGTTTAAATGAGACAATGTACATTCATTAACACCGATCATGCCGCTCGGTAGTAGGTAGTGGTACCATAGGACTTGACAAATCCCATTCCTGAAATCTCGGGTTTGTTTGGACGTAAGGAATGACCGAATCCGAATACATATTCTTTTGATAACTCATTTTTACATAGTTATCCGACTGTCTCAAGGCTTGGATGTATGAATTTTCACAATACCGCATAAATGTTCATATTCAGTATAGCATGCATATATTTTACAAAACATAACTTTTGATTTACTCAAAATACTTTGTTTTGTACATTTTTACTTATGGTTTAAGTAGTCTTATTTTTACTTACCATACATAAACATTTGTTACACATTACTTGACTACTTTTGGACTATCAACATTTGACATGGTTTATACAAGGACTTTTGACAATTGGTTTAAACATAGACATCTTACATTGTTTGGTTTGGTTTGAGTAAGTGATTTAAGTAACGAGGCGTGTGTAATATGATACAAGCATGGTGGATACGCCGCTGGTACTTCCTATATATAAGTGTTTGTATGGTATTACATATTGTAGCGTTATTTGAATCATTTCAATTTGAGACATATAACATTTTATACAAATAACATACTTTTCACAATACATTGTTTTACAAACAACTTAACTTATACAAACTCATTTTACTTGGTTATTCATTTAACCATACATAATTATCTTACTTATACATATCATCTGATCTTATTGCTTTTTAAACAATTTACAAAACAAAGCAAACTAAAAGGTTCATGACTAAACATTTTCTTAAACATAAGTCATGAATCTCATTTTCACAAAACCTATGTATCTCACAGGCATTTTTATGCTGACGTACCTATTTTCACATGTGTTTTCAGGAGATGATGCATAGGATTTATCAAGACATACTTAGGCGGACCTGTGCCTTAGTGACTTAAAACGAGACAAGAACTAGTTAAATTTTGTTATGTACTCTTTATTTCTTGTTTAAAGACAATGTAACTCGCTTGTTTGATGAATAAAACGAAACTTAAATTTCCATGGTTGTGAAACATTAATTCTGTTACAACACTCCCCGATGTTTCCGCCACGTTTTGTATGTTCTACGTGGTCGGGGTGTGACAGAAAAGATGGTATCAGAGCTCATGGTTATAGGGAATTAGGTTATTAATAATACTTTGACCTAGTCTATAACCTTCTTAGGACCCTAACGCAAGTTTACTTGCGTTTAGTCATAAAACAATACCGTCACCTATCCTTAGGCGACGATCACAACAAGAACATAAATTTCCAAACCGCTTTGAAAACTAATCATCTGTTCTAGGATGATTGATTACTAGGTTTTGAACCCTCTATTGTAAGGTTTTGAACTCTCTGTTATATGGTTTTGAACCCCTTTGAATTTTTCAAAATCTCGTCAAGGTTTTGGGTTTTAAATAATGTGAACACGTGCAAACTGGAAGGGTGAATGCCTGTATTCTGGGTTTTCTGTCTAGGCAAGCACTTCGTATACATCTCATCAGACGCGAGACCAGTTGTGCTTACCTGGGAATTCTTGGGATGAGTGTTCACTTATAGGCGAGCATGTCTTCGCGATACATTATTTTTGACCCATTTACTTTGATTTGTCATCATCTCATTTGTTTGCCTTAGGTAACATACAAATGATCACAATTTTCATTCGTTACCATTCTGTATTGATTATCCAATAACCTTTCACTTGTTTCTTCTATGACTTTCATTTCCTTCTAGAATGTCTATTCCTTTCAGCACTGGTCAAATGCCCGAGCGAACAGCCAAATTTGTCCAGCAAATAGGCGAAGTGATTCAGAAGACTGTGGATTTAGGCATTACCATGGCTCATCTCCACAATGAAGCCTCTCGTCTCGACAATGAAGCCACTCAAGAGCCACCGAAGGAAGCAGACGTCAAGCCAGCACCAAAATCAAGGAAGCGTAAGGCTTCAAGGAAACCCGCAACAGTTACACCTAATCAAGCGGGACCTAGCCAAGTGACAGCACTACCAGTCAGGAAGCCATACAACGGAATTGAACCCTTGTGCAACCAATGTACCCTTCATCATCACCCTAGTGTGAAGTGCCGCAAATGCCAAATTTGTGGACTTAAAGGTCATACAGCAAGAGTTTGCCACGCTGCAGTTGCTCCAAAGCAAGCTGGCGACTCTGCTCAAGCTCGCTTCTCACCAGGGTCTTGCTACAACTGTGGCGATATGGGTCATTTCCTAAGGGATTGCCCAAAGCTTGCTAATGCAAATCCAACCCACGGATGAGCATTCGGCTGAACAAAGGATGTTGCTGTCTTATGCCTTTGTTTCTTTTGTTTTCGTGTATTGTGAAACAATATGTCTTGTTCATAAATAAAAGTTGTTGTTCGCAATTCTGATGTACAAGTATAATTACATGTGTCTATGGCATTTCCCTATAATATCTGTATTAAGGAACTATGTTCCTTACAAACTACTCTTGTGATTTTCTCTTACAAGAAATCGCTCATAATTTCCTCGAAAGTTCTAAGTACTCGTTTCATTCTAAGAAACGAAGTACATGAAATAAAGTGAAACTATGAGTAATCGTGCTTTTTGCACATCAGTACCTTTGAATCCTTGGTTGGATAACTAAGGATATTTTCAAATCTCATACCCATTACGTTTTGATTTTTCAACATATACAGTACAAGTATTTCAAAAACAATCTTCATGATCTCAAAACATTTCATATAGTTTGAAAACAATTTTTATTGATGCATTGTCTATGTTATTTCAAAAACATTGGCCATGTTATCAAAAACCAACCTTCCTAATTTCAAAATATTTCATATAGTCTGAAGGCAATATTAACACAGTACATTTTCTTATCAAGTGCATGATTTCGAAAAGCATCATTCATGTCTTTCAAAAACCTTATACATAATTTCAAAATTTATCTCGCATGATTTTAAAACATTTTGTAAATATATCTACCTAATACACCTACTTTATGATTTCAAAAGTATTATATATAAGGTTTCAAAAACGTTAAACACATTTTTCTTAAAAGAACCCCATGCATAGTTTTCAAAAATATTTTCCTCATACATTGATTTAACTTTCAAATTTCGCTTCATATGTCGCCTTGGCATATCTGGCATCTCAACTTCATAAGCATTTTTACTTCATGTTTTGACTTAAGCACGTCCAGTGCAAGGTTTCAAAACATCTTCAACTTCTAAAATCCATATGGGATCTTTTTATCTTCACCTTTAGACCCTTGTGGATAATTATCATTCAAATCAGAGTCCTTAATTGGATTCCTTGTGTACCTAAATTCGAATATTTCGGTTCCTTATAATCGAAATCGAATTTTTCTTTCAAAAATCTTTCTATCTTTATAGTTAGATTCTTGATAATGTTTAAAGTACCAAATGAAATCCAAGAAATGGATTCCTAGTGTGCTTTAAATACATGTGCTCTGTTAGCAGAACAAATTAACAAACAATTTTGTGGTTATGTGACTATGTGTTTATTCATCTTATGTTTCTTTTATGCATTTTTTTTGTATACTCTGGATATTCGTTATCCAAATCCTCGTAGAATCTTTCATATCTTCATATGATGGATTCGTAGCAGGATATTCAAAAGGCGCTACCTTAAATCCTTAATGGGCTTCTATGTAATAGTTAAGACCCTTGGATTATATAGTACCACTCCATGATTCATAAGAGACCCTTTAGTGGTCTAGTCAAAAAGATTGATTCACAATTTGGTTAAAGAACGACATCTAGTGATGTAGCTGAACAGACTACTTGATAGTCTATTTAGATCATTTATTGATTTAATTAAAAGGACTCTATGGCGGTCTAGTCACACTCATTACAGGTTTGTTCGTTTGGTTTTACACTACACATTATAAAATAGACCGTGTGAACTGTGCAAGGAATTGTCTAATTATGGACGCGTACATAATTATGAAATTTAGTGCACAGAAACCCAGTAAGGTTTATTATGTGTAAGAACCGATAGTGACAACAATAACAAAATGAGAACGATGTAATGGAGGTACGGTGGACGCACCAATGACGCTTTATATACTTGTTTATAAGTATCCCTCTTACATTGCAAGCATAATGTTATTAAGGTTACTAGAAGTTCAGAACCCTAACCAATATTTTTCGATCTTTTCAACTTCATGTTTTCAAGCTCTTACGAGTTTCCTCTAAATAAATTTCGGGACGAAATTTCCTAAAGTAGGGGAGACTGTAACACCTGTGCCTTCACGGCTATCAAACAAATACCGAACCAATGAAATATTATATTTCATACTTGGGATTTGTAAAAATATGTGTATCATTTGCACATATCAATTTTTTTATCAATTCCAAACTCTAAATCGCTTTCTGGAAGGTTATACGCGCACCGATGCGTAGATATAACCAGTTTAATGCAACGAAAACTTCGGAATAGTGAAATAGGCTTAACATACCTTAAATAACCTTTACATAACTTAGAAATAAGTTTTGAAGGCTTTGGTATGGCAAAATCGAGTTAAATCGCTTACAGGGACTAAACTTGACAAACTGCGAAAGTATGCCAATTTGAACTGTAACAGACATTCCGGAACATGACCATAAGTTAAACACACCT
This sequence comes from Helianthus tuberosus, assembly GCA_030545235.1. NCBI lineage: Eukaryota > Viridiplantae > Streptophyta > Magnoliopsida > Asterales > Asteraceae > Helianthus > Helianthus tuberosus. Next base: position 10,656 of record JARYGA010036618.1, on the reverse strand, counting down.
TAAATATCCTTTATATAGCTTAGAAATAGGCTTTGAGGGGTTCGGTGTGCTAAAATAAACTTTTGGCTCATTCAGGGACTAAAAGTGTCAAAAAGTGCACAAGTTTGCATTTTCGCGCATAACTTACGTTCTGAATACATCCGGACATCCAAAAATTTATGTAAGCACTAAAATATTTTATTTTAGTGTTCGGCATAAGAAAAATCCATTCGTCACGTCATTTGGATCGTTTTTCGCGCTTATGCGCATTCCGTCGTAATTAAGCGAACTTCGCGTTCGTACGACCAAACGAACTGACATCCGACATATTTTTGAGCATGTTTCATGTCCACAATGTTTAGGCATCATTTTAGGGCCTTAAAGTTGGCTTTACGGGCCTTAGAAGTGTCGGGAAGGGCCTTAAACACGTGCAGGGGCTGAAACTGTCATTTTTGATAGTTTTATACTGACCAGAAGGGCCATGCGGCCCGCATTAGATTTTTCTGATCCTGAAGCGGGCCGCCTCAGCCTCCCAGAACAGATCAGAACGAACAGTCAGCATATTCCAGCTGTTTTAACCACAACCACACACTCACAACTGCACATTCAGCTCATTTAGACCCATTTTTAGCTACCATGAGTTTCCGACAAGTGTACGCATGAGATTCGAGCACGGTTTCCATGAAACGAACTTAACGGTTACCCGAAAACTATAAATACCCCACCCCACAACTTCAAAAACCACTAGAATTTTGATCTTAGAAACTCTAAGTTGAAACCATTGTTTCATACCCGAAATCGTCCAAGAGACGACAGACAAGATTGCGCAGATTCGAAAACGCATCGAAGCGGCTCGCGACAGACAGAAAGCCTATGCAGATCCAAACCGGAAACATTTGGAATTCCAAGTTGGAGATATGGTTTTATTGAAACCCTGGAAGGGTGTGGCACGCTTCGGAAAGCGTGGGAAGTTGAATCCGCGTTACATTGGCCCTTTCAGAATTTTGGAAAGAATAGGGCTAGTAGCATACAAGCTGGACTTACCTGTTGAACTGAATGGAGTTCACGATACATTTCATGTATCCAACCTGAAGAAAAGTCCAACTCAAGATACCGTTGTCATTCCCACCGACGAGATTCATGTTGACGACACGCTCCATTTCGTTGAAGAACCTGTTGAGGTTACGGATTGGAAAGTAAACAAGACCCGCCGGAGCAGTGTCAAGCTCGTCAAGGTTCGTTGGAATGCCAGACATGGTCCTGAATACACCTGGGAGTGTGAGGACCGGATGAAAGAGAAATACCCCCACTTATTTCCTAAGAACCCTGCATCTACAAGCAGAACTTAAAATTTCGGGTCGAAATTTTTTCTAACGGGGGGAGAATGTGACAACCCTCACTAAACCAGGTATCCGTACGACTTAATTAATAATTAATTACTGCTTAATTATTGTGCTTACTTGAACTTGTGGATAAACTGCTACTTGAACGCCGATACATGTACTTACTTGCATCATACTTTACTTGCTGTCACTCCATGTTTTGCTTACAGCACCTTTGTGACAACCTTGATGCACCAAAAGCACAGTAGCACAATGAACGGATAACCTATTAAACGTGCTGTCATAACTAGCACCAGGCAGGTACTGCCTCTAAGGCCTGTAAGAGCCTGAGATAGTTTGCTACACTAGTGGTGAGTGTAGGGATATAAGGGTTGTAGAACTGCGTCACTAGGAATGAGATTACAGTGACCGGATGTGCCTAAAACGTACTTTAAGTACAAAATTCAGCACTTTAACTAAAATTCAGCATCTAATAAAGTTCAGCACTTTAACTAAAATTCAGCATCTAAAATTCAGCATCTAATAAAGTTCAGCACTTTCCAAAGTGTCGGGAATAAGTTGTGTCACTAAAAAATAATAATAACGACACTTTAAAGCTTTGTTAAGCACTTTAACGGATCACTATCCAACCGAACAACCGGACTTTACCCGGAACATAAAAATATTGCCAACAACACTGTTTTTCTTTTTCTGAGCCAGTTAGGGTCCCTGAATACCCTAACACCCGTCACAACTTACTACACGCTAGTAACCGGATTAATTTCCTAATCATCTAACTAAGTCCTAACTATATAGTTGAAATTGAACCAAGGACCCCCCCTAGCCGAACTCGTCCCCAAGGGGACACCTTTGTCCTTTATTTGATTTTAATAATCATGTTTGTCTAATATCAATTAGACATAAGAACCATTGGTTAATGAACTTAAAATTGCCTATAAGATCAAGACTAAGCACAACATAACATTCTCACCACAAAACTCTCTCTCCCTCTCCTTGCTAAACTCACGGCCGAACACCCCCACAACCATCCATCCATTTTCGGTTTTGATCTTGCAAGTTCCAAGGGTATACAAGTGTTAAGGAACACATACGAGGAGGCTTGGTGCATTCGGAACGTGAAGGACCTCTTCTCATTGCTTTTATCCACTCATTCTTCGACTAGATTCTTCCCTAGCCTCAAGCTAGTAGTAAGTTGCTTGAAACACACTCTCGATCTATTTTAAAGTGGTTAAATTAAGATATGACGGTTAAAACTCGTGAACTTGCAAGATGAAGTGTTAAGAGTCTACTAAAATGTTAAAAATGATGGTTAAAAGCTATGATATTGTGTAAATCTAGCAAGACTTGTTTTGTGTAACTATTTAGTGCCGATCTATGATGTGGTAGCTCGGATCATCGTCTAACCCAGATTGGTCATGATCATGGATCATGACATAGAGTTGTTTAAGTATAAAAAGGGTTAAATGATGAAACTCTACCACACACTAAACATGAACTTGTGTAAAATCGATTTTACTTATGAAATAGTGTTCAAAACTAGTAGATCTACGGATCTACAAGCGGTACTTTCAAAGGACCAAGTGTCAAAGAAATCATATTTTCTAAAGCCGGATCTTACATGAACAAGAATGATTTTAGCAAACACACAAGTGTGTAAACACTTGTGTAACACAAAGTTTCAACAAAATAATTATTTTTGTAAAAGTTGACAAGAAGTTGTAAAGATGAAATTCCTTTAAAAACGAGACTTTCAAGAAACGAAGTTGATTTATATAAAGATCCACTAAAAATAGTGGGATTTATCATGCATTTTTGGATAAACCACAAGTTCATGTAATTTATGCAATTTATATATATTTTGACTAGTTTGATGCTTTGGATATTGTTTTGGTTGAATAAGAAAACTGTTGATTTGAATTATAAAAGAAAATGATACGCTTGAAGGCGTGGCCACCTCCAGTTACAGGGGAAACTCTGGCGAAATTTTTCTAAAAACCTAACACTTGGGAATATTTTCACTACAAGTGTTGTAAATATATTTTTGACTTGTTTTCAAAACGTAAGTTTCGCCACGACTTTATTTACGAAACATCGGAGGTGGGGTTTTCACAAAATAAAAACGGGGTAAATATATATTTGATATTTATATTTTTCATAAGCGTCACTTGTAAAATGTTTATGATTAGTTTATGAAATATACGAATATTATTTTTAGAGTAAAAATAATATTACTAAGTACTAATGATTCCAAAACTAATACATACGCTTTCATAATTAATAATAAGTTACAACGGTATAATTATTACCACCTGATCGTTAAAACGTAACTTACGCATTTTAAGAAAATATTTATGAGCGCGTATTTTTGTCAAAGTATTGTTTTGGGAAGAATATTTATATTTTGGAGTTAGAAATAAAATATATTTTAAGTGAGACATAATAATATATTTTGAAGGTATACGAACGCACATGTATTAAATCCCCCATCCTTGGGAAGGAAAATAATTACCAAGTATTTACAAAAATATAAACATGAAATAGTTGTCTAACTATTTCCCAAAAACTTAAACCTTAAGCTAAGGCACGGCCGTCCGTCTAATAGATTTAATACGTGTAGGTCGTCGCACAGCTGCTTGATCAGGAGATATACTTGGTAGAGACGCACCACTGTGAGTTCATGTCCCCCTTTTCTCTTAACTGTTTTCAGTTTTCTAAACTGCGGGGGTGAAATACATGTTACTATGATTACGAATAATTCTTACATGGTATGGTTAGCGTAAGGAGGGTTATTATTCAGATCATGTGAGTGGGTAGGTGGAAACTTGAGGCCATTAATCCTCAGGGTAGGACCGAGGGACAGGAGCGATAGATCTATCTGGGTGTAGCGAGCCCAGCCCCAGGCCCAAACAGAACGGACCTCGGGGTGACTTTGTACCCAACGCATAAATCCGCTAGGTTTGAGTCTTCCTACTTGCACTTCACACATATCAATGGCCTTGCAAACCATTGGTGATCTCTTTTTCCTTATTTGCTACATACCAAGGTTTTTATACATACAAAGGTTTATTTACTCACTTACACATGAACTCGCTCAACATTATTGTTGATTTTTCAACTTACATGTATTTCAGGGAATTAAAGGATCTGGCGCAGTATGACACGTTTTCCCGCTGCATTAGTCTCGAGGTCATCCGAGTTTAAGGGACGTGACTTTTTCCTGGACGAGTCACAGTTCTTAAACTGTGTTTATTTCTTGTTGGTGTTGTGTCTTTTGAACACTGTTTATGTTTGTTAGGATGTGATATCCGTTAAGACAATGTTGTGGTTCTTTACTCTTCAACTTATTTTAATGGATGATCTTGCATGGTTTTTATTTCATATAGCTTGTTATGGTTAAGCTATGGTATTAAGAAGTCACACCAAAATAACCACGCTTCCGCAAAGCCAGGGTGTGACAGTAAAATTGTTGCTGAAAGATTAAAGGTGGTGCTTAATGATATTGTTAGTGTCAACCAGTCGGCATTCGTGCCAGGTAGAAAAATCTCTGATAACATTTTGTTAACGCAAGAGTTGATGCACAATTATCATAGAAATATCGGTCCCCCTAAATGTGCCTTCAAAGTTGATATTCAGAAGGCTTACGACACTGTTGATTGGGACTTTCTAAAGAATATTTTGCTGGGTTTCGGTTTTCATAGAAGCATGGTTCACTGGATCATGGTTTGTGTTTCTACGACCACGTATTCAGTGTGTATTAATGGTAACGTTCATGGTTTCTTCAAGGGTAATAGGGGGCTTCGTTAGGGTGATCCTATCTCTCCGTATCTTTTCACTCTTGTGATGGAGATTCTCACGGCTATCTTACAACAGACGGTAAGGATTGATTCGTCGTTTAAATTCCATAACAAGTGTGAACGCCAACAGATTATCAATCTCTGTTTTGCGGACGACTTGTTTATTTTTGCCAGGGGTGAGATTGCGTCGGCCAGGTGCATCATGGAATCGATTATATTCTTTTACAAAGATGTCGGGTTTGATGCCTAATATTCAGAAGAGTACAGTTTTTTTCTCTAATATCCCATCGTTTGTTAAAACTGCTATTTTGAATATTATGCCATTTATGGAGGGTACGTTGCCTGTGAGATATTTGGGTGTTCCTCTTATATCGTCGCGGTTACTTTACAAAGATTGTCAGGTGTTGGTTGAGAAGCTCGAAAAACGTATCATGCATTGGAGGAATAAGCTCCTCTCTTTTGCAGGAAGGTTGCAACTTATTATTTCGGTATTGTCATCTCTGCATATTTACTGGTCTTCGGTGTTTATCTTGCCTGATCGGGTGATTCTTAATTTGCAGGCGCTGATGCTAAATTTTTTATGGTCTCATGACAAGGCGTTTCAAAAAGGCCGGGCTAAGGTTTCTTGGAAAGCAGTTTGTGTTCCTAAATATGAGGGTGGGTTAGGGATTCGTCGTATTGGTGATGTCAATAAAGCCCTTATGTCATCGCATATATGGAGCATTCTTTCAAAGCGTGACTCTTTATGGGTTGAGTGGATTCATTCTCACATATTAAGAGGTAAAAGTTTCTGGGCGTGTAAAGTTCCGTCTTCTTGTTGCTGGTCATGGAGGAAGATTCTTCAGGTTTGGCCGATCATGAGGAGGTTTGTTTGGTCCGAAATTGGGAATGGTTTGAATACTTTAGCTTGGTTCGATACGTGGAATGAATTAGGGCCGTTGATTCAGCTCCTATCGCCAAGAATGATTGCTAATGCAGGTTTCAATTTGGAATCTAAAGTTTCGGATATTTACTCGGAGTCTTCGTGGAGTTGGCCTAATGCTTGGAGAGATCTGTTTCCGGTCCTTATACAACTTTTTTGGGTAATGGGTTACCCCGGTGATTCTATATATTCACAACCAAAAAATACAAGTAGTGTAGGTAGTCTACACTAGTTCAATCATGGGACATGCCCCATGAAAGTATAACAACTAGAAAAACAAATAAACACCACCAAAACGAAAAAAAAAAACAACTAGACTAGACTCTAGAACAAAAACCAAAACTACTCAATCAGTCAGCGTCTTCAAGAAGATCAGCTCCAATAATCCCCCAATCACCAAGAAGCCTTCTGACATTGTCACAATTCTTTAGCTTCGCTCCCATCAATTTGTAACGGACCCGTTGGATAATAAGTTCAATAATAGCTTCTGGACAACTCATTCTTGAATAATCTAGCATTACGCTCCTGCCAGATGAAATAAGCAGTGGCCGCTACCAACAACCTTGCAACATAGTTATTCGCTGACTTTGAGCTGGACCGAACTACCAGCCAATTAACAATATCCTCCCATTTCGATTGAACCGACTCCATACCTACTTTATGTCTGACCTTATGCCAAACTTGATCCGAGAATTTACACTTGAAAAAAAAAGATGATTATGAGAATCATGATTGGCATAACATAACAAACAACACATCATGTTCATGTTTTTTCTACGCGATATATCCCAGCTCAAAATCTTATCCTGAGTAAGTAATTTACGCCTCATAATAAGCCACATTAAAAAAGCATGCCTAACCGTGGAAGCATGACTTGGAGCTGGAGGAAAACCTTATCCATTCGAAATCTAGTTCGGCCATTTATATGGAAAAAGATTCGAAGTGGAGCTCAAACAAATGTATGGAGTGACAACTGGTGCCAATTCAGTCCTCTAAATTCGTTTATTTCTCCTCGGGTTATTGCTAATGCAGGTTTTAATCTTCAATCCTCGGTTTATTCTTTGGTTGATGATCATGGCCAATGGAGGTGGCCGCAAGCATGGTTTGATCTTTTTCCGGTTTTAATCAATATTGATGTTCCCGAATTGACGCAGCAAATGGAAGACAATCTGATATGGAAAGATCTTGATGGTAACCAACGTAAGTTCGCCTCGAAAGAAGTATGGAATAATATTCGGAATCGTAACAGTATAGTTAATTGGGCAAATCTTATTTGGTTCGCTCAATGTATTCCTCGACATTCATTCCATATGTGGCTTGTCATAATGAATAAGTTAAGTACACAGGACCGGTTACGAGCTTGGGAGGTGGGAAGTGAAACAAATCGGAGGTTGATGTGTTGTCCGCTTTGCAAGTATGACCTTGACTCAAGGGATCATTTGTTTTTCCAGTGTTCTTTTGCGGCTCACGTATGGAACAATGTGAAGGTTATGGTTGATATGAATTCTCTCAATGACTCGTGGGAATCCGTTATGGATTGGATGATCCATCATGCTAGCACAAAGAAGATTGAACATATTATTTGCAAGATGGTAGTTGCAGCTTCAACGTATTTCATTTGGCAAGAAAGAAATGCTCGTCTGTTTACATCAAACCAAAGCAGTGTCTCTATGGTTACGGAAAGAATTCTGAATACGGTCTGGTTACGGTTGATGGGATTCAAGGCTTGTGGGGATGCTAAATTTACATCGCTGATGAGGAAATGGAAGATTCCAATTCTTGAAGACGACAATGGCCCGGGCTAGCTCCTAACAGGATTAGGTCGTTAGGTCGTTGTGTGTAGTCTTGGTTGTGCCTGTCTTTGGCTGTCTTAGTTTGTTTGGTTTTGTTTGTCGGGTTGTGTTTCTTTTCTGGTTTTCCTAGCTTGGTATGCCAAGTCTAGCTTTGTGTATCCTTTCTGATGCACATGATTATTCTTTGATTATTTATAAAATTCACCGGGGTAACCCTTTACCAAAAAAAAAAAGTAATTATAAAAACACACTTGCAAATAAGTAACAAGTTAAGCCAAATAGAGACCTTGAAACTCGAGTTGTCACAAGTTGTCAAGCGTCTGAGGCGCAGCAAAATTCCCATTCTTAAGGTTCGATGGGAAGGAAAGCGTGGTGTCGAATTCACTTGGTAGTTGAAAAGTGATATGAAGACCAAGTACCCGCATCTCTTCGAGCAGTCTTCTTCTAAGATTTCGGGGACTAAATCTCCTAAAGGAGGGGAGACTGTAACGCCCAGCGTCCCTAAACTTTAGGCACTTGGCAAGATCAGTCCCTGAACTTCTTTTGATTTTCAATTTTTGGTCCCTGTGTTTTGGTGATGTTGATACTTTGACACTTTTGGATTGATACTTGATGCTTAACACTATGATACTTGATTCTTTAATCTAGATGCTTGATTCTTGATACATAAACCATGAGACTTGATAATTAATCTAGATGCTTGACTCTTGATGCTTAATCTAGATACTTGATTCTTATGACTAAACTAGATACTTGATTCTTTATACTATGAAGGCTAGATTCCTTATGTTGATTCTTGATACTTGATACTTGGACTCTTGATTCTCGATACTTGAAAAACTATGATTCTTGACTCTTGAAACTTGATTCTTGGTTGAACGAGAGACTAGAGTCTTGTCACTGGCGGAATCTATGAAACTTTTGTGTTTATGATGTAATCTAGTCACGAGATACGTTTACCCAAACTATACGCAACGCAACACTTAATTTAACTCGCGAATCAAAGACGGGAACGCGGAAAGGTTGGGTTGGCCAGAGTGGCAATCCAATCGGATTGCCACCCGATCGGATGGTCAACCGATCGGACTGCCACCTGCTCCGTGCACACCTTCCCTCCTCTCACACTATCATACTATAAATAGGAGCTGTCACATCAATCCTTCACTGACGTTACATCCCTGCTCGACTCAGACAAACAATACCTTTCTCCTCCATTTTCTTGGCGATTTCGGTACGTTTCAAGCTAGATTCTGTTGGGTTTCTCACATGTTTATCAAAGTATTTCATCCATATGAAATTAAAACGCAGCGGGAAATTATTATTTAAAAACATGTTACTTACAAGATATAAAACCAGTTTTATATGTAAAACCCAATCCCGGATCCATATACAAATATGCATGTTATCAAAAATCAAAACACAACCATAGAGTGTTTAGAATACTACCTTCCAAGGAGTAATGGATATGAAGAAGGTGATGCTTCTTGAACGGTTGCCTTCAAGTGTAGAAGACCTCAAGCTTGTATACCCCAAGCCTTCCAATAAACACCTTATGTTTAGCTAGGATTTCTACACTTATGAACTCACTAAAAACCTCTCTTGAAACCAACTCTTGGAAACCTTCTTATGGCCGATTTTTAGAGAGAGAACAAAGGTGATTTTACACTTGAAATAACTTGTAAAATCAAAACCCTTGAAGCCCTACCCTTGGCCGAAATTATGAGAGTGTTTCTTGGAGTTTTGCACTTGATATTTAATCTTTAAAGTCCCCTCTAAATCAGCCCCACATGACCGATTTTTGAGAGCTTCTTCAAGTGTTTCATTTAATTTTTTGCAACAAAATTAGTTATAATACTTGAGAGAATCTTGCCACCATTTTCACCCAATCACCAAACCTCTAGCACATGCAAATGCATGTATTCTCATTGGACTAAAAGGCTTGGGAAGACCACCCAATCAAATGGTCTCTTACACATGCAAAAATGCATGAAACCACATTGGACCAAAGATTTTGGGAAGACCCCATGGGGGGGGGGGTGGCGGCCTAGAGTTTTATTTAAAAAAAAAATCAATTTTTCTTTTAAATAATATAAGTCTTATATATGTATTTTATAACTTTTATAAAATATAACAACATATGTTATAAGACTTGTACAACTTTTATTATGTTATTTAACCCATTAAATAACAAAATAAAATATTCTCTCAAAATAAATTATCCATATAATTTATTAGTTTGTCAAGTGCAATTATTTAGAAAACCAATTTCTAAATATTGTAAGTGTTAATATTTATTTGTTTGATCATATCACAAATAAATAATATTGTAAGTGTTTGTCTAGCTTGTATTTGGGTATGACTCGACTTGGATCATAACGTACTAGCCACATCAATTTAATATGTGTCTTGGGCATACAGAGTCCAACAATCTCCTACTTGCACAAGATACATAGAAGATTGATGCAAGTAGTAAATAACGCCTAACTATGGTTTACTACCCCTAATACGTATGACTATATGTCCCATTCAATAACATCATCCCCTTCAAGTCCCTTACTTGAACATGATTTAGGTGAATCTATCATTTATCCTTTCGTTACAGATGTCGTGTCAAATCAAGAGACAGAGTGATCACTCTCTGTTGATTTAACTTTAGCAGGCCTTAGACATCTTACTCTCAACGAATAAGAGGAACAAATCCAATCTTGACTACATACGTCTCTCACAATCACCTTGTACCACACCTGAGCTTAGCCTTATCTACTGTCATATTACTAACAGCGAAGAAATAAGTCAAGGTACAATATTTGGTGAATATCAAGACC